>CM065681.1:93009039-93096539 GCA_017654935.2 Phymorhynchus buccinoides
GCATGTATTTTAATGCAGTTTTTTTCACAACATTTCTTGATGAATGGTCTATAACACAGTTGTCATGAATTTTTCTGTGCGCGCGTGTGCGCATGATCGCGCGCGCTCAAATCACGGGTCCGAACCCCAAGGCTATATATAAAAAACCTATTCAGTTACGTGCTGTTTTGATGCGTTTTTATGTAGTTACGTGCTGTTTTGATGCGTTTTTATGTATGTGTACAGCCGACACATTCCGATTTCGGAGTACCTCGGCGATGCTGCCGCTCGGCGTTGCACTTGTGTGTTTTGTTTTATTGCAACTACGAGTTATCAAGTACTTACTGAAGCGGTGACAAAGATAGCGCACTTTTTTTTTTTGTCGCGAAAACTGAGCAGATCCGCACGAGAGCTGACACCGGATATCAGGAAGCATTGTTCATACTGGAGAAACCGGGTTCCCCAGAAACCAGGTAGTTAGAGCGAGAAGGTTTTTAAAGACCCACCAGATCACGTGTCAATAAATCACGGGTTTCACGTGTTTTCCCTCTTATAGCTAGAAATAAATCTTGTTTTGACCAGGTCTCATTCCCATACAAATGCCCCCAAATTCAAACCGAAACATCATTTTAAAGAGCAGCCTCATTTTGAAGTTGGGGACATCTGTATGTGGGTCACAGCTACCTAGAAAAAAACAAGGGACTTAATCGTGGTGCGTCAGTGTATCTTTAAAAAAGAAATGAGTGGGACAATAATTATAGGGAGTGGATTGAAATGAAGGTAAAGTAACAAAATGGGGCAATATGGAGGAGATTCGAGATGGAGAGGAGAGGAGAGAGAGAGAGAGAGGAGAGAGAGAGAGAGAGAGAGAGAGAGAGAGAGAGAGAGAGAGAGAGGGAGAGAGAGAGAGAGAGAGAGAGAGAGAGAGAGAGAGAGAGAGAGGAGAGAGAGAGAGAGAGAGAGAGAGAGAGAGAGAGAGAGAGAGAGAGACGAGGAGAGAGAGAGAGAGAGAGAGAGAGAGAGAGAGAGAGAGAGAGAGAGAGAGAGGAGTTTGTTTTATGAATTAGTCCTAGCTTGACCACTAGTTGATATTTGTCATTTTGCATTACATATGTTTTAAAAAGTGACATGTGGGGGTGAGGGGTGAGGGGTGTGGGGGTGAGGGGTGTGGGGGTGAGGGGTGTGGGGGTGAGGGGTGTGGGGGTGAGGGGTGTGGGGGTGAGGGGTGTGGGGGTGGGGGTGAGGGGTGTGGGGGTGAGGGGTGTGGGGGTGTGGGGTGTGGGGGTGAGGGGTGTGGGGGTGAGGGGTGTGGGGGTGAGGGGTGTGGGGGTGAGGGGTGTGGGGGTGTGGGGGGTGAGGGGTGTGGGGGGGGGGTGAGGGGTGTGGGGGGTGGGGGGGGGGGTGTGGGGTGTGGGGGTGTTTAGGGTGGGTGAGGGGTGTGGGGGTGAGGGGTGTGGGGGTGAGGGGTGTGGGGGGAGAGGGGGGGTGGGGGGGTGGGGGTGAGGGGTGTGGGGGTGGGGGTGGGGGGGTGGGGTGTGGGGTGTGGGGGGGTGAGGGGTGTGGGGGTGAGGGGTGTGGGGGTGAGGGGTGTGGGGGTGAGGGGTGTGGGGGTGAGGGTGTGTGGGGGTGTGGGGTGTGAGGGGGTGTGGGGTGTGGGGGTGTGAATAACTGATAACTGAAGTGACGGACACTTTGTTAGATTGAATTATTTCTCTAAAATTGTGAAGAAAACTTCTTTATTAAAATACGACAAATTAGCCTTAATATGGCCTTTAATTAAGAAAAACACAGGAAACAGTCAACAAGGAATTACCGCATGGAAAATGGAATGTTACAGTTGTACAGGTGACATTTTGTTTACATCTAATTGCATTTGATTGTAAGTATATGCGGGTCCATATGCCACAGGCCCGCTATGCCACAGGCCCGCTATGCCACAGGCCCTCTATGCCAGAGCCTGGCTTGTTAGATGTAAAGATCTTGTTTCATCCGCTGTGTGTGTGTGTGTGTGTGTGTGTGTGTGTGCGTGTGTGTGCGTGTGCGTGCGTGTGCGTGCGTGTGTGTGTGTGTGTGTGTGTGTGTGTGTGTGTGTGTGTGTGTGTGTGTTAGGGTTACTAACCCTAACTCTTCCCCCCTCCTCTCTCTCTCTCTCTCTAACCTAACACTAACCTCCCCCCCCCCCCCACCCACACACACACACAGCACCGCATCATAACACAAGGGGATCAGTCTGTCGAATAATATTATTTCCCTTTATCTAATTTATTAGACGCAATATCTGTTTTTTGGCATTCTTTTGCTTGCGAAACACAGAGAGAGAGAGAGAGAGAGAGAGAGAGAGAGAGAGAGAGAGAGAGAGAGAGAGAGAGAGAGAGAGAGAGAGAGAGAGAGAGAGAGAGAGAGTATGTCGCGCTGCTAAGAAAATTAATGGCCTCTAGATGGAATCTGGGTGTCTAGGGCTAAGGGCTATATAGCTCCACCTAAGCTGCATAATAATTCAATACAATTGAATGGAATACAATACAAACACAGCACAACATAATACAACACAGCACAGTCCACTCAAATACAATACAAATACAAAACACAATACAATACAATACAATACACACTTCCCAGAATAATTCACACCATCATTCCGATCTGCATGACTAGCTTTGGAAAAAGGCCACCTACTAAACTCGGGAGGCGAGCCTACTTGTATTCCGTTACCTGGTGCGTCCCTATTGGGACTTTTGTCCTAAATGTAGAGAGTGTACATGCTACTACTACTACTACTACTACTACTACTACTACTACTACTACTACTACTACTACTAAAGACATTTATAGAGCGCACATTCTAGACGAACTACTCATGGCGCTTAACAAAACTAAAATTCAATCCACATGCAAGATTACATCATACATATCGAACAAACTCAGATGCGCTCGCATTCCCACCGTCACCCCCACGCAAACACATACTCATAGATATACAAACATGCACACACATTGGTATACACAAACGCATCCTTCCCTCCCCACACACAAACACACTCACATCAACGCACACATATTCACACACACATATGCGCGCGTACACACACACACGCGCGCGCACGCACACACACAAACAAACAAACTCAGTTACTACATCAGTGCCCCGTTCCCCTCCTCCCATCTAATCCGCGCACACTTCATTCATGCAGACCCATCACAAGCATTAGCGTTGAGAGAAGAAGTGCGTTTTGAGATTAGCCTTACAGACTGACAGAGAGTTGGAATGTCTGAGAGATGGTGGTAGTTTGTTCCATGTAGCTGGGGCCTGAAAGGAAAAGGATCTTTCACCATGCAGTAAAACAAGCTCGATGGAAACCTTTTAAAAGCCGACATAACTTTTCCCGCCCCCCCTCCCCCCCCCCCCCCCCCCTCTTCCCATCCTCACCCATGCCCGTGTGCTGACTCTTCATCCCCCCCCCCTCCCCCGTACTCCCTCTAAACCTCTACCTCACCAAAACTTATCAAATCCCGGAATGGACGATTGAACCCCGACTTGACTGAATACGTGCAGAAACCTTTAATACATTAGTCTATATCATCAGAATCTTCAATACGACGGAGGACAATAATGAAGAGGAAGAACAATAACTATCATGATTGTTGTCGTCGTTGTTTTCATAATCACTATCATCATTAACATCATCGGCATCATCTTCATTATCAACAATACCATTATCATCAACAATATCATCATCTTGATTATCAACATAATCATAATTATTAACAGTATCATCATCTTCATTATCAACATCTTCATCGTCAACAATATCATAATCTTCATTATCAACGTCTTCATCAACAACAATATCATAATCTTTATTATCAACATCATCATCATCATCAACAATATCATAATCTTCATTTTCAACATCTTCATCATCAACAATATCATAATCTTCATTATCAACATCATCATCATCAACAATATCATAATCTTTATTTTCAACATCTTCATCAACAACAATATCATAATCTTCATTATCAACATCATCATCATCATCAACAATATAATAATCTTCATTATTAACGTCATCATCATCAACAATATCATAATCTTCATTATCAACGTCATCATCATCATCAACAATATCATAATCTTCATTGTGAACATCTTCATCATCATCATCAATATCATAATCTTCATTGTCAACATCTTCATCATCATCAAACAATATCATAATCTTCATTATCAACAACATCATTCATCATCAACAATATCATAATCTTCATTTTCAACATCTTCATCAACAACAATATCATAATCTTCATTATCAACATCTTCATCAACAACAATATCATAATCTTCATTATCAACATCTTCATCAACAACAATATCATAATCTTCATTATCAACATCTTCATCATCAACAATATCATAATCTTCATTATCAACATCTTCATCAACAACAATATCATAATCTTCATTATCAACATCTTCATCAACAACAATATCATAATCTTCATTATCAACATCTTCATCAACAACAATATCATAATCTTCATTATCAACATCATCATCATCAACAATATCATAATCTTCATTATCAACATCTTCATCAACAACAATATCATAATCTTCATTATCAACATCATCACCATCATCAACAATATCATAATCTTCATTATCAACATCATCATCATCAACAATATCATAATCTTCATTTTCAACATCTTCATCATCAACAATATCATAATCTTCATTTTCAACATCTTCATCAACAACAATATCATAATCTTCATTTTCAACATCTTCATCATCAACAATATCATAATCTTCATTTTCAACATCTTCATCATCAACAATATCATAATCTTCATAATCAACATATCATAATCTTCATCAACAACAATATCATAATCTTCATTATCAACATCTTCATCATCAACAATATCATAATCTTCATTATCAACATCTTCATCAACAACAATATCATAATCTTCATTATCAACATCATCATCATCAACAATATCATAATCTTCATTATCAACATCTTCATCAACAACAATATCATAATCTTCATTATCAACATCATCATCATCAACAATATCATAATCTTCATTATCAACATCTTCATCATCAACAATATCATAATCTTCATTATCAACATCTTCATCAACAACAATATCATAATCTTCATTATCAACATCTTCATCATCAACAATATCATAATCTTCATTATCAACATCATCATCATCAACAATATCATAATCTTCATTATCAACATCTTCATCATCAACAATATCATAATCTTCATTATCAACATCTTCATCATCAACAATATCATAATCTTCATTATCAACATCTTCATCATCAACAACAATATCATAATCTTCATTATCAACATCTTCATCATCAACAATATCATAATCTTCATTATCAACATCTTCATCATCAACAATATCATAATCTTCATTATCAACATCTTCATCATCAACAATATCATAATCTTCATTATCAACATCTTCATCATCACAACAATATCATAATCTTCATTATCAACATCTTCATCAACAACAATATCATAATCTTCATTATCAACATCTTCATCATCATCAACAATATCATAATCTTCATTATCAACATCTTCATCATCAACAATATCATAATCTTCATTATCAACATCTTCATCATCAACAATATCATAATCTTCATTATCAACATCTTCATCATCAACATCAACAATATCATAATCTTCATTATCAACATCTTCATCATCAACAATATCATAATCTTCATTATCAACATCTTCATCATCAACAATATCATAATCTTCATTATCAACATCTTCATCATCATCAACAATATCATAATCTTCATTATCAACATCTTCATCATCAACAATATCATAATCTTCATTATCAACATCTTCATCAACAACAATATCATAATCTTCATTATCAACATCATCATCATCAACAATATCATAATCTTCATTATCAACATCTTCATCATCAACAATATCATAATCTTCATTATCAACATCTTCATCATCAACAATATCATAATCTTCATTATCAACATCTTCATCATCAACAATATCATAATCTTCATCATCAACATCATCATCATCATCAACAACATCATAATCTTCATTATCAACATCTTCATCATCAACAATATCATAATCTTCATTATCAACATCTTCATCAACAACAATATCATAATCTTCATTATCAACATCTTCATCATCAACAACAATATCATAATCTTCATTATCAACATCTTCATCAACAACAATATCATAATCTTCATTATCAACATCATCATCATCAACAATATCATAATCTTCATTATCAACATCTTCATCATCAACAATATCATAATCTTCATTATCAACATCTTCATCATCAACAATATCATAATCTTCATTATCAACATCTTCATCAACAACAATATCATAATCTTCATTATCAACATCTTCATCATCAACAACAATATCATAATCTTCATTATCAACATCTTCATCATCAACAATATCATAATCTTCATTATCAACATCATCATCATCAACAATATCATAATCTTCATTATCAACATCTTCATCATCAACATCATAATCTTCATTATCAACATCTTCATCATCAACAATATCATAATCTTCATCATCAACATCTTCATCATCATCAACAATATCATAATCTTCATTATCAACATCTTCATCAACAACAATATCATAATCTTCATTATCAACATCTATCATCAACAATATCATAATCTTCATTATCAACATCTTCATCATCAACAATATCATAATCTTCATTATCAACATCATCATCATCATCAACAATATCATAATCTTCATTATCAACATCATCATCATCATCAACATCAATCTTCATCATCAATCTTCATCATCAACAATATCATAATCTTCATCAACAATATCATAATCTTCATTATCAACATCTTCATCATCATCAATATCATAATCTTCATTATCAACATCTTCATCATCATCAACAATATCAACATCTTCATTATCAACATCTTCATCATCATCAACAATATCAACATCTTCATTATCAACATCATCTTCATCATCAACAATATCATAATCTTCATTTTCAACATCTTCATCATCAACAATATCATAATCTTCATTATCAACATCTTCATCATCATCAACAATATCATAATCTTCATTATCAACATCTTCATCAACAACAATATCATAATCTTCATTATCAACATCTTCATCAACAACAATATCAACATCTTCATTATCAACATCTTCATCAACAACAATATCAACATCTTCATTATCAACATCTTCATCATCAACAATATCATAATCTTCATTATCAACATCTTCATCAACAACAATATCAACATCTTCATTATCAACATCTTCATCAACAACAATATCAACATCTTCATTATCAACATCTTCTTCATCATCAACAATATCATAATCTTCATTTTCAACATCTTCATCATCAACAATATCATAATCTTCATTATCAACATCTTCATCATCATCAACAATATCATAATCTTCATTATCAACATCTTCATCATCAACAATATCATAATCTTCATTATCAACATCATCATCATCAACAATATCAACATCTTCATTATCAACATCTTCATCATCAACAATATCATAATCTTCATTTTCAACATCTTCATCATCAACAATATCATAATCTTCATTATCAACATCTTCATCAACAACAATATCAACATCTTCATTATCAACATCTTCATCATCATCAACAATATCATAATCTTCATTATCAACATCTTCATCAACAACAATATCATAATCTTCATTTTCAACATCTTCATCAACAACAATATCATAATCTTCATTATCAACATCTTCATCAACAACAATATCATAATCTTCATTATCAACATCTTCATCATCATCAACAATATCAACATCTTCATTATCAACATCATCTTCATCATCAACAATATCATAATCTTCATTTTCAACATCTTCATCATCAACAATATCATAATCTTCATTATCAACATCTTCATCATCAACAATATCATAATCTTCATTTTCAACATCTTCATCAACAACAATATCATAATCTTCATTATCAACATCTTCATCAACAACAATATCAACATCTTCATTATCAACATCTTCATCAACAACAATATCAACATCTTCATTATGAACATCTTCATCATCAACAATATCATAATCTTCATTATCAACATCTTCATCAACAACAATATCATAATCTTCATTATCAACATCTTCATCAACAACAATATCAACATCTTCATTATCAACATCTTCATCATCAACAATATCATAATCTTCATTTTCAACATCTTCATCATCAACAATATCATAATCTTCATTATCAACATCTTCATCATCATCAACAATATCATAATCTTCATTATCAACATCTTCATCATCAACAATATCATAATCTTCATTATCAACATCATCATCATCAACAATATCAACATCTTCATTATCAACATCTTCATCATCAACAATATCATAATCTTCATTTTCAACATCTTCATCATCAACAATATCATAATCTTCATTATCAACATCTTCATCAACAACAATATCAACATCTTCATTATCAACATCTTCATCATCATCAACAATATCATAATCTTCATTATCAACATCTTCATCAACAACAATATCATAATCTTCATTTTCAACATCTTCATCAACAACAATATCATAATCTTCATTATCAACATCTTCATCAACAACAATATCATAATCTTCATTTTCAACATCTTCATCATCAACAATATCATAATCTTCATTATCAACATCTTCATCATCAACAATATCATAATCTTCATTTTCAACATCTTCATCAACAACAATATCATAATCTTCATTATCAACATCTTCATCATCATCAACAATATCATAATCTTCATTATCAACATCATCATCATCATCAACAATATCATAATCTTCATTATCAACATCTTCATCAACAACAATATCATAATCTTCATTATCAACATCTTCATCATCAACAATATCATAATCTTCATTTTCAACATCTTCATCAACAACAATATCATAATCTTCATTATCAACATCTTCATCAACAACAATATCATAATCTTCATTATCAACATCTTCATCATCAACAACAATATCATAATCTTCATTTTCAACATCTTCATCATCATCAATATCATAATCTTCATTATCAACATCATCATCATCAACAATATCATAATCTTCATTATCAACATCATCATCATCAACAATATCATAATCTTCATTATCAACATCTTCATCAACAACAATATCATAATCTTCATTATCAACATCATCATCATCATCAAAAATATCATAATCTTCATTATCAACATCTTCATCAACAACAATATCATAATCTTCATTATCAACATCTTCATCATCAACAATATCATAATCTTCATTTTCAACATCTTCATCAACAACAATATCATAATCTTCATTATCAACATCTTCATCAACAACAATATCATAATCTTCATTATCAACATCTTCATCATCAACAATATCATAATCTTCATTTTCAACATCTTCATCATCATCAATATCATAATCTTCATTATCAACATCATCATCATCAACAATATCATAATCTTCATTATCAACATCATCATCATCAACAATATCATAATCTTCATTATCAACATCTTCATCAACAACAATATCATAATCTTCATTATCAACATCATCATCATCAACAATATCATAATCTTCATTATCAACATCTTCATCATCAACAATATCATAATCTTCATTATCAACATCATCATCATCAACAATATCATAATCTTCATTTTCAACATCATCATCATCAACAATATCATAATCTTCATTTTCAACATCTTCATCAACAACAATATCATAATCTTCATTATCAACATCATCATCATCAACAATATCATAATCTTCATTATCAACATCTTCATCATCAACAATATCATAATCTTCATTTTCAACATCATCATCATCAACAATATCATAATCTTCATTGTCAACATCTTCATCATCAACAATATCATAATCTTCATTGTCAACATCTTCATCATCAAAAATATCATAATCTTCATTTTCAACATCTTCATCATCAACAATATCATAATCTTCATTGTCAACATCTTCATCATCAACAATATCATAATCTTCATTATCAACATCTTCATCATCAACAACAATATCATAATCTTCATTATCAACATCTTCATCATCAACAATATCATAATCTTCATTATCAACATCTTCATCATCAACAACAATATCATAATCTTCATTATCAACATCTTCATCATCAACAATATCATAATCTTCATTATCAACATCTTCATCATCAACAATATCATAATCTTCATTTTCAACATCATCATCATCAACAATATCATAATCTTCATCATCAACATCTTCATCAACAACAATATCATAATCTTCATTTTCAACATCATCATCATCAACAATATCATAATCTTCATTTTCAACATCTTCATCATCATCAACAATATCATAATCTTCATTATCAACATCATCATCATCAACAATATCATAATCTTCATTATCAATATCTTCATCATCAACAACAATATCATAATCTTCATTATCAACATCTTCATCATCAACAATATCATAATCTTCATTTTCAACATCTTCATCATCAACAATATCATAATCTTCATTATCAACATCTTCATCATCAACAACAATATCATAATCTTCATTATCAACATCTTCACCATCAACAATATCATCATCTTCATTTTCAACATCTTCATCATCAACAATATCATAATCTTCATTATCAACATCTTCATCATCAACAATATCATAATCTTCATTATCATCAATATCATAATCTTCATTTTCAACATCATCATCATCAACAACAATAACATAATCTTCATTATCAACATCTTCATCACCATCAACAATATCATCATCTTCTTTTTCAACATCTTCATCATCAACAATATCATAATCTTCATTTTCAACATCTTCATCATCAACAATATCATAATCTTCATTATCAACATCTTCATCATCAACAATATCATAATCTTCATTATCAACATCTTCATCATCAACAATATCATAATCTTCATTATCAACATCTTCATCATCAACAATATCATAATCTTCATTATCAACATCTTCATCATCAACAACAATATCATAATCTTCATTTTCAACATCATCACCATCAACAATATCATCATCTTCATTTTCAACATCTTCATCATCAACAACAATATCATAATCTTCATTATCAACATCATCATCATCATCAACAATATCATAATCTTCATTGTCAACATCTTCATCATCAACAATATCATAATCTTCATTATCAACATCTTCATCATCAACAATATCATAATCTTCATTGTCAACATCTTCATCATCAACAATATCATAATCTTCATTGTCAACATCTTCATCATCAACAATATCATAATCTTCATTATCAACATCTTCATCATCAACAATATCATAATCTTCATTGTCAACATCATCATCATCATCAACAATATCATAATCTTCATTATCAACATCATCATCATCAACAATATCATAATCTTCATTGTCAACATCTTCATCATCATCAACAATATCATAATCTTCATTATCAACATCTTCACCATCATCAACAATATCATAATCTTCATTATCAACATCTTCATCATCAACAATATCATAATCTTCATTATCAACATCTTCATCATCAACAATATCATAATCTTCATTTTCAACATCTTCATCATCAACAATATCATAATCTTCATTATCAACATCTTCATCATCAACAATATCATAATCTTCATTATCATCAATATCATAATCTTCATTTTCAACATCTTCATCATCATCAACAATATCATAATCTTCATTATCAACATCTTCACCATCATCAACAATATCATAATCTTCATTATCAACATCATCACCATCATCAACAATATCACAATCTTCATTGTCAACATCTTCATCATCAACAATATCATAATCTTCATTATCAACATCTTCATCATCAACAATATCATAATCTTCATTTTCAACATCTTCATCATCAACAATATCATAATCTTCATTATGAACATCTTCATCATCAACAATATCATAATCTTCATTTTCAACATCTTCATCATCATCAACAATATCATAATCTTCATTTTCAACATCTTCATCAACAACAATATCATAATCTTCATTATCATCAATATCATAATCTTCATTTTCAACATCTTCATCATCATCAACAATATCATAATCTTCATTTTCAACATCTTCATCATCATCAACAATATCATAATCTTCATTTTCAACATCTTCATCATCATCAACAATATCATAATCTTCATTATCAACATCATCATCATCATCAACAATATCATAATCTTCATTTTCAACATCTTCATCATCAACAATATCATAATCTTCATTATCAACATCTTCATCATCAACAATATCATAATCTTCATTATCAACATCTTCATCATCAACAATATCATAATCTTCATTTTCAACATCTTCATCATCAACAATATCATAATCTTCATCATCAACAATATCATAATCTTCATTTTCAACATCTTCATCATCATCAACAATATCATAATCTTCATTTTCAACATCTTCATCATCATCAACAATATCATAATCTTCATTTTCAACATCTTCATCAACAACAATATCATCATCTTCATTTTCAACATCTTCATCATCAACAATATCATAATCTTCATTATCAACATCTTCACCATCATCAACAATATCATAATCTTCATTATCAACATCTTCATCATCAACAATATCATAATCTTCATTATCAACATCTTCATCATCAACAATATCATAATCTTCATTTTCAACATCTTCATCATCAACAATATCATAATCTTCATTATCAACATCTTCATCATCAACAATATCATAATCTTCATTTTCAACATCTTCATCATCATCAACAATATCATAATCTTCATTTTCAACATCTTCATCAACAACAATATCATAATCTTCATTATCATCAATATCATAATCTTCATTTTCAACATCTTCATCATCATCAACAATATCATAATCTTCATTATCATCAATATCATAATCTTCATTTTCAACATCTTCATCATCATCAACAATATCATAATCTTCATTTTCAACATCTTCATCATCATCAACAATATCATAATCTTCATTTTCAACATCTTCACCATCATCAACAATATCATAATCTTCATTATCAACATCTTCACCATCAACAACAACATCATAATCTTCATTATCAACATCTTCACCATCATCAACAATATCATAATCTTCATTATCAACATCTTCACCATCATCAACAATATCATAATCTTCATTTTCAACATCTTCATCATCATCAACAACATCATCTTCATCAACAACAATATCAACATCTTCATTATCATCATCAACAATATCATAATCTTCATTATCAATAATATCAACATCTTCATGATTATTTTGTGGTAAGGTAAGAAAAAAACCACAGAAGGAAAAATGTTTTTAAATGTGAGCGGTGATTTTGTTTTATGCTTCTTTTAAATCTCCTGATGATGTTTTATATGTTTATTGTTTCTTTTTTGTGTGAACGGCAATTTATTGTTAGATCTAATGCATTTATAAAATCCATTTCAAACCTGCGATTTGTGTCATTTAAATTCCTCGGGGAATTATACAGTTATTGAATTGAATTGACTATCAACTTCTTGGTATTGTGCTTGTTTCTTGTTTCTTCTTCTTCTTCTTCTTCTTCTTCTTCTTCTTCTTCTTCTCCTTCTTCTTCTTCTTCTTCTGCATCATCAACAGCAGCAATCTCATGACCAAGCTAGGCCAACGACTTCCAGACTACACATTATTTCAGTCGAACCTCCCTATTAAGACTTCCCCTAATAAGACTCCTTCTAGGGTGTGACCCAAACATTTTCATCGATGTAGGCCTACACCTTCATATCCTGACTACGGAGTGTCCTCCCTATGAGACCTTTTGTGTCTGATTTGTCAAGGTCTTAATAGGGAGGTTCCACTGTAATATCCCTCATTATTTTCACTGTCCATTGCGGTCGTTTTGGGGAATTGCATAGCTGTCTGTCGTTTCCGACTATGCCTGCCAGATAGCAGAGGGAACAGCTGCTATTCTGAATGTCTGGGCTAGAATGTTTGTATAGTTTGGGTAATTATTGTCAATGGACATAACACAGACAAAGACATACAAAAACAGTCAGACGAACGTTTCATTATTATGTTAAGGACACAATGTCATATAGCGACAGCAACACATTTAGCGAAAACGCGCATGCACCCAACCCAAGGCTCATAAGATTTCGGGCAGCTGACAAATCCATTCATATTACAGTGTTTTGCTGTTGGACTAACGAAGATTTGGCGTATTAACCCGCTGATATTGCAGAGACACGGTACAGACAGAACAGACAGTAGTCTGCCTCTGTGTCTAGGTCTGTCTGTAAGTCCCTGAGTTTGGTAGCGCATTTTTGTCACATGTGAGTGTTCTTGTTCTTTGCTGTTTGGGGGTGTTCACTTGTATATTTGACAGTTCATCTTCATGGAGGACTTAAGCAGCGTCTTCGAAAACCAGGTAAGTTTTCGTGTGTAACCCCATCGCTCTCTCTCTCTCTGTGAATGTTCTGGAAATGTATCAAAACTCCTTAACGAAAATTGTGGTTTACCTTTCTAAGTACAGGGGGACTAACAAAAATGCAACCCGCAAAATTGGTAATGAAAAGTTCAATAATCAGCTCTTTTCCTAGATTTGTTTGTGTGCTCCAGAAAATATCAGTTTCCATGGTACCCCGTTTTCAGAATGTGCCTTTTTGTTCTGGATTCGTACGTCGAAGGAGCCGATGAAGGCTATAAAATCGACGGAAATTGGGAGAGCGCAAATGAGAGTTTGAACTTAATGATTTAAAAAAACCTGTCTGGTGGTATTGACAGTATATTACTGTTGGCCATAGGCTTTTTCTTGGTATCCAGGCTGGACCAATCCGGCTAGCGAAGCGCTCACCGGGGACGAACCCCGACCGACACAGCTCCTGCCTTTCATTTGCCACTACTTTGGCCTATGGCCCCTATCTCTAATTTTAGTCTCGGGTTGATGCAGGCCCCGAAGGTGGACTGCCTGGCGCTGATGATGCTGCGCTGGCGGGGCCTGCTGCGATGGAGACATCAGTCAACTGATTCCACTCCACTATGGTTCTAACAAAAAAGGAGTGTTTGTACTGTTCAGTGTGGCTAGGTGGTACTTTGAAGTCAAGTGATTCCACTCCATTATAGTTCTTACAAAAAAGGAGTTTTTGTACTGTTCAGTGTGTGTAGGTGGTACTTTGAAGCCTCTGGAATTACATGCTGCCTGTCGCTGTATGATGTTATCACTTGCATACTGTTGGAATTCAGTAAGTCTGATCTTTCTGCGATTGGAGGCTACAGGTGTTAGGAAGTCCTCAGGCGGTAGAGCGGGGATCAGACCTTCAGCCACTTTGTGCAGAAGATTGAGACGTTGTTGCTTGCGGCACTCTTGTAGTGTTGGGAGGTTTAGGTCAGCCAGCATCTTGGTTACGCATCCAGGGCTTCTGGACTTGTAGTCCTTTGTGATGAAGCGTGCTGCTTGCTTCTGGACGCGCTCAAGCCTGTCGCCATCCTGCTTGCTGTATGGGTCCCACACAGTTGCCGCATACTCAAGTCTGGATCGTACGTGTGCTATGTAGCTTTATAGGTGTGACGAGGAGAGAACAGCTAAAGGGGGCTTCTGGCTCAGTTTCGGTTTCGGTTTCGGTTTCACTCCTCCATTTATTAAAAAACGGCTAAAATCACACCTTTTTCTTATGCTTTTTAACCCCCCAAAAAGATGTGATTTAAGCCATTTTCTTGCGTTTTTTATTCACAAAAACAGTGCGATTCAATCGTTTTTACTCACGAAAACAGCGTGATTTAACAGCTAAAGGGGGATTCTGGCTCAAGAGGAAAATCTTCTACTTTTAGATACAAAAACGCTACTTTAAGGGGTAAAAAAAGTAAAAATTCGTCTCCCCTTTATTCTGCCAAATCAAAAAAAAAAAGCCACTACTTTTAGGGCAGAATAAAAGCAAAAAATCAGACTTTTTTTTTTTTTAAACCCCATTTTAGATACAAAAACACTACTTTTAAGGAGTAAAAAAAAAAAAAAAAAAAAAAAAAAAAGAAAAATTCTTTGTTAAATATTGTGATGATTTTATTCTTTCTTCACAAACACTTATTTTGTCTGTAGCCTTATTCTCAAAGGGGGTCTATTCTACTACTATGAACCGGTCTAGGCTTTCCACCGTAATTAAGAGATCAGATAACCGTCGTCGCCTCTGACTAGACTGGAGTACTGCCAACTTGTATTTAAGCTACAGGGGATTTCCGATAACGTCAAGCATAGTGAAGAGAGGAATTCATATCATTCTCCGAATTTGAAAAAAATTCATTTCATTTTTTACATTCCTAAAAAATTCTTTCCCTTTTTTTTTTTTTTTTTTTTTTTTTTTTAAACTTTTTATAAAACAATTTATTTTTTTTCTAAGAAGTTACTCAAGTTCTTCAACTTCAAGTTATTAATAAGTTCTTGGTAAGTCACATCAAGTATTTATTAAGTTCTAACACAAAAACTTGACAAGTTCTTATCAAGTTCTTACTTAAGTTATTGTTAAGTTCTTATCGAGTTACTTACTTAAGTTATTGGTAAGTTTTTATTAAGTTCTAAAACAAAAAAATTATTGCATTAAAAATGGATCGCTCTCAGGTTTTAAGCTATTTGGCTTTTGTTTTTCTTGTTTGTCTGCTACTTTTTCTGTTTGCATTGTTTTTACTTCTACTCGTTTTTCTAGCTTTGGTTGCATGTGTGTTTTATATAATTTATAAGACAAATAACCAACACCAGCAACCACACCAACAGTAAGCAATACAACATCGTAATTCGTACTGTTTTGTTTGTCTTCTTCTTTTTTAACTGGTATTGCGCTTATGGTTGATTCATCTTCATTCTGAGACAACAGTTTTTGTTTTGTTTGTTTATTCATTTTTTGTTGTCGATTCCACTCTGATAACCTTTTACCTGCTTCAACTCGTCCTGGGTTCTTCGTTACCTTGGTTACTGTCGGACTGGGGCTTGTTTGCTGTTCTGTCTGATTCGTTTGATTCTCTGTCACGTTCATTTTTAATAGCCATAAAATCTATATGATTAAAAGTAATTAACCCCATAACAACTGGTGATAAAAGCCCGCCAAACCTATAAAAAAGATCACAACTAAGAGACTCTAATGATTTAGTTAAAACAGGATCTTGACTTAAATCGTACATTAAATCTTGGCTTGAATCGAGTGGGAAAAACTGACTAACTAACTTAGTGTACAAGCCTATTACAGTTTGACCTAAACTTTTAACCATTTTAGATCCTAATTGTGCTTCGTATCTGGTGTAGTACTTTTCAATGTCAGCAGAAGACATTTGTTGAATCTGTTCTATACTAAATTCTGTTCCTAAGTATTGTTTTGTTTTTCCACACGCAGCCAGAGAATACAACTTTTCCTTTTTATTCATAACACTTGTCGACACTTCATCAGACATTACGGCTTCCTGCGCATTTAACAACAGTTCGTCACAATTCATTTTTAGTTGATTTATTATTTTTGTTTTTAAAATAAAAAATGAGTGCTGAAAAAACTGTTGCTAACCTTGTATATCAATCTGCTCTGATTGGTGGACTTTCTGTTGCGTACACGATGGTTGGTAAGAAACTATTGAAAATGAAAGCAGCTGACCTAGGAAAACTTGACCTAGAGGACTCTGGTAAACTAATCGCTATAATCACTGCTTCAATCGCAACAAAAGACTTTCTAGTTAAGCAAGGAATAATTCCAGAAAATATATATATGTAAAAATAAAATGGCTTCACTCGCAATGATGATTGGCGGTGCTGTAGTAAACGCACTTGCTTTTTCAGGAAGTAATTACATGTTCAGTAAACTAGAAACAAACAAGGAAAGACAAAGACATAATCGAGCAATGGAGCAATTAGCAGCAGCACAAGACGCCTATGAAAAACAAAGACTCGCTCAGTTAGATTTTATTAACAACAAATTGAAACTACAAAACCATGCAGCATACACTTTTAAGAATGTTGACGACGCCATTAAAGAGTATTATTTAGTGACAGGAGAAGACCTCCAACAGCTCCCACCACCAAAACTAAGTGACTTCTACCAACCATCCGAAAAACAAAAACTCCAGGAAATAGCTTTTATTGTAGTTGGTATGACTGCTGTTTATTTCATAGCAAAAAACGTGTAGTATTAAAATGAATGATAAACTATCTAAAATTTATTATTCACCAAAAGGTTATTGGAAAGGTTTAACTGCTATTCAAAAATTAAATCAAGCTGCTGGAGTCACTGAACAAACAGCAAAAGAATGGTTATCTAAACAAGCTATATGGCAAATTTATCTACCAGCACCTAAACGAATTAAAAGACCACACTTCGTTAACTCAACACCAAATGACACGCATCAAATGGATCTTCTATACTTACCCCATGATTTAATCAGAAGAAAAAGATTTAAATACGCGTTGACAGTTGTTGATTTAGCTTCAAGATATAAAGATGCTGAACCATTGACTGATAAAAGTGCTACTTCAGTCTCTGTTGCTTTACAAGAAATCTATAGACGCGGTCCATTAACCTATCCTCGTTTAATTCAAGTTGATGAAGGAAAAGAATTTAAAGGACAATTCAACCAGCTAATGTTAAAACACAAAGTATCTATTAAACGCGGTATTCCTGGAAATCATAGATCACAAGCCTTAGTCGAAAACTTTAACAAACAATTAGCTGAACGACTTTTCTCTTACCAATATCACAGAGAACTCCTTGATTCAACTAGAAACACTGAATGGGTTAGAAGATTAAGTAGTGTTCTGAGAGTCATGAATAACGAAGAATCTAAAGTAACAGGATTTAAACCAGTAAAAGCAATACAGAAGAAAACGATTGACACTTCGTTAGACACACCTCATGAACATTTAATTTCAAAACAGCTGATACCGTTTGGAATCAAAGTTAGGTTTCTTTATGCACCAGGAGAAGCGGAAGGAGACACACGTGTAAGAGCGACTGATCCAATTTGGAGTATTGAACCGTACGAAATAAAAAGTGTAATAGAAATGAATCCACCGGTGTATTATTTAAGAGAAACTGATACAACAACACGACCCGTTCCAAAAAGAGCCTTTGTTAAAGAAGAATTACAGATAATTCCGCCAGACACAGTTCCGATTTGATTAGACAAAAAAAAAAAAAAAAAAAAAAAAAAGTTTTTAAATGGAGACTCAGAATAAAGAGATACTCGAGACAAAGAATTACGACATTTTATTGAAAAGATTAAGGAATGCGCAGAAAGAAATTGTTCTATTTCAGCTATTAATGGAAGACGATAAAATAGTCAGTAAATACTTGTTCGAAATTGAAAGCAAAATAATGGATACTTTATCAGAAATTTACAACAAGTTTAACCTTGAATTTGACCCAGTATAAAAAAAAAAAAACCAAAAAAAAATTGACCTTTTTTTTTTTTTTTTTTTTTGCCTTCACAAACATTTGTACTGACTAGGAAAATCAGTTTTTAACACTAGCTTACAAAACTTCTCTTTCCTCAGTTTTTGTTTAATCGACTTTTTTTCTTCTTTTGATTCAATCACATCATTTTCATCTAGACATTCATCAAAACTATTTTTATCTTTAGTAAAAAACAAAACAACCGTCTTTAACTGTTCTCTAAAGTCTTTTAAAACTGAATTATACTTTTGTGTTAAAATCCATACACTAATCCCTGCATGTCTACCACTAAAAGCTAACTTAGCTAAACTATTTCTTTTTTTAACAATGTCTTTTTCAGCCGAGCAGTCATCAATAATAAACAATGTTGACGTTCCTTTAAACAGTTGATAAAAATGATCTAAACATTCACTTAACTTATTACTTGGGTCAACCAAATAGACTTTATCATCCTCCCAAATGAACTTTCTTTCTTTGTATGATTTGTTGAATTCTAAAGTAGTACAAAAAATTACTATATGTTCAAAGTGATTTCGATAAACCGTTTGTATTAAATCTAACATAAATATCGTTTTTCCACACCCAGTCATCCCGCAAAATAACCCGCAATGTGGTTCTTTTGTAAGGAAATTTAAACTGTTCAAGTCCATTGTTTTAATACACAATATCTTTTAATCTGTTATTCTCAATGTTCAGCTGAGCATCGCATAGTAAATACACATAAACATATATTTGTTTGCCCACTTCCGCTTCTTTATGAATTTGAATGTTTATTCCGCCTGACCCATCACCTACTGTTCTTCCGCTACCATGAAGTTTGTTATCATCAGTTGTTCTAAGATCTAACCACAAAGCATACTTCGAAAATAAATAATCTTCTAGTCTAACATCATGAAGATGGAGGTCTTTGCAAATTAAATCAACAGACGGATCTCTTAGTTGCCCGCCTCCACCAAACAGTTTTCTTATTTCATCAAAGTGCTGATAAGGTAAAAGACCGCTCGCAAACAATTGGTTCGGTTGCCCTTCAATCGCAGTAGTCAGCTTAGTTATTTTTGGATTATAAAACCTCTCGCTTAATCTATTAAAGGGTTTTTTGGTTTCTTCAAACAGCAGCAAAATTCCTTTCAACGACCTTGCTGATATATTCAAATCGATGTTCCAGATTGTGTCTATTGTGTTTTTAGTTAACTTACTGTGATTTAAAATTCTGTTGTAGTATATTGCAAATCTTGACTGGTATTGTTGTGAAATCAACCGAGCTAATTCTTGATGACGAACAACATCAAACTCTAATGTGATGTCTGAAATACTATATTTTGCATTTGAATCTTCTGTCGATCTGATAACACGGGCATAGTCATTAAAAGTAAATTCATACATAAGCCTATCTTGTAAAGCTCCCTGATAATATGGTGAGTGTGTGTTCAATAGTTCAAAGTCAAGAGGAATGTAGAATCGATTACCATAAACTTGAGCAACCAACGCATCTTTATTGCTATCTTTTTTATCATCAGCATCAATTCTATGTTTTATACCATTATCTCCTTGTATTCCCTGATAAACCCGATCTTTTCTTTCATTTTCTGTTAACCAGAGGTCGCAATAACTCAAAAAGACATCTGCGTTATCTAAAGACATTACCTCTCTCCCTTCAAGTTTAATAGTAATCTTACTAACGATCGCTCTACCAAGATTAGCAACTAAAGTTCTGTTTGGATCCGTCTCTGACTCCAGGTCTATTTTAAATGCAAGACGAGCAGTGCCTGGCACGATGACTTCATTACTCCCCAGACTAGGAAATCTTACTGATAATATTTGTCTTTGATCGATAGTTGAAGGATTATTACTTATCACGATACTCTGCCTGGTTCCTTTTACACCGAGTGGTTCTTTTAACCGTCTGTATGGATCAAGACTCGACCCGTATGATTGCGACATCTCTCTTTTTTTTAGAAATAAAATAAAAACATAATTATAAATAAAAACATGGAAGGAAAAGAAGCAGTCCACGATTATGATGCCTTTGACGATGAAGCTGGAGATGACATGAGTGAAGACATTCCTTTATTGTCTCGTCGTCGTAATCTACCATCTTTAAGACAAGAACTAGATGAAGCAGAACCAAACCCGAATGTAGAAGTTAGACCAAGGGAAGATAATATAGTAGTTGGAAAATCTCAATTTGAAATGCACTATGAAATACAGAAATCGAAAGTAATGGCTTTTCGTAAATTTATAGGTCAAGATTTATCCGATTTGTATGATCCTAATGACTATGTTTTAGATGGTGAAGGTCATTTATTTTTGAATAATAATGAATCAACCCGACTTACACACAAAAATAATCCAGCAAAGTTTTATAAAATAAGTTCACTAATTTCTCATGGCGTCCCCACTAATGATCTAAGACGTATTGGCGTTGACATAAAACCAAAACCAACCCTAAGCACGAAAGCTGTTTCTGCTCTTCAAAACACACTACAAGAACTGCCTACTGATTCCCAACTTCAATCGATTCCTCTTAGAGACTTAAGCGCAACTGCGGACAACATCATAGAAATGGAAACTAGTTTTATAGCTTTAGAAGATGAAGAAACCCATTTAAAAACATTACATGATTCACCATTACCTATGAGAGAACTAATGGCGCTCAATTCAACATTACAAACTACCAGAGGCGAGTTAACAAATAATCTAGCAAAGTTAAGCGAACTGGATGCTCACATTGACAGAGAAAAACAGAAATTAGTTGAAGCGGACGACAATAACCTAGGACAAGACGTAAAAGACAGAATCATGCAAAGACTAGATGATCTTCAACAAGAGAGAGCTGCAAGACTAGAAGTACTGTCAACTAACCGTGAACAATTACGAACACAAGTCAGCAGAATAAAAGAAACCATCCAAAGAATTTTACACGAAGATACAACGTTAGCAGAAAGAATAAAAACTTTATTTAGAGAGCAAGGAGTCACGATAGCGAGCGTTATGACAGCTTTAGGGTTTGCAATCTCTACTTTAGTGTTTGCTTTAACAGGAACAGGTGGTGGTGGTGGTCAATTACCTTCTCCACCTTCTCCACCTTCGCCATCAAAAGACTCTTGGATTAAAAAACAACTGGAACATTTAACGAATCTATTAAAAAAATTAGGAGAAAAAGCACTAGATGCGCTACCCGGTATATTAGGTGGAATTGTTAGTTGGCTTTTTTCTACTGCAAGCAAAGTAGTCGGTTTTATGGCTGAACACTTATGGATGCTAATAGTTTTAGTTGTAGGATTACTCTCTAGTAAAATAAAAATAAACTAGACCGGCTGCTGTTAGAAAAATAACTAGTGCTGTCTTTTCGTTTTCGTGACTGTCAGTTAAGTTCGTTAAGTTCGTTGAGTTCGTAGAGTTAGTTAAGTTCGTAGAGTTAGTTAAGTTCATAGAGTTAGTTAAGTTCGTTGAATTCGTTAAGTTAATATTCTTTTTTTGACTGACAGGGATTGGATGGTGTGTTCTTTGTATGATCGACAATGTAGAATTTATTTTTAAATTTTTACCAACTGCTTGATTATCTTTTGCTATAAGGATTTCGTTGTTATAGTTTACAATTGTTCCTATTTGAAGTCTAAGATCAGAGGGCAGCATGTATAATCCACTACCAACAGCAAAGTCTACTTTTGATCTTGCAAATCTTAAAACGTCTTGATACCTTTTAATGCTTGCTGGGAGGTCAACTGTAGAATTGATTGCATCTTCTAAATTAGCTAAATACTGTTTTTGTGCATCAAACCCAGTAGAAGGATCCATTATCTCAGATTTAACTTGCGCTTGAGATCCCAGCAAACACCACACGTAAGTACGAATAGAATCATTTACTCGTTCTATTCCCGCCTTTGTCAGTCCTTCAGAAGTATCAAGAATAAAAGTAGACCAAGCGTTTTTATGTTTTTGTTGAATAGATCCCAGATGAACGGTCGTACCTGAAGAAAAAGACGTGTAAGGAGGATTCCAATCATAGTTATACTTTCTGTGCACGCCCCAATAATAAAGTGTTCCCAAACCATGATTACGATCTAACTTTTGCCTAAAGTCTGTATTCAAGTTAATGTTAAACTCATTACAAATCCGTTCAAAGGCCTTCAAGTCAATTCTGTTGTTGAACGGATTAAAAGTAGAATCATTCGGTAATGGAGCATGCAGTTCAGACAAAATACGCTTGAAAGTATAATAGAAATGAAATCTATAAACTGCTTTTACCATGACTCCAGGATGATTTAAGTGATCAGCGAAAGAAACACCACACCCTGTTGTTGCACAGAACACAGCAAAGTTTAACTGGTTTTGATAAAACTGCATTGGATGACTAAACCATGCCTTTGCGATGTTATCATGTTTAACACTAGGATTTAAATAATGGTTTAATGGATTACTGACCTTAACTTCAAAAGAATCAACTCCCACTGCAACAACTATTGAATCAACAGCTATAGTTTTAGGGTTATATGATCCAACTGCATATTTAACGTCTTTGTTATATTTAAAAGCATTCATTTATATATTCGCAATAAAAATGTTTATTTATATAACTGATCAAGACGAGCCAATACTTTTACAACGCCCTATTGAAAATCATGGTTCTCTAAAAGTAGCGCTCCATGAAATTTATTACAAAGTTAAATGGATTAACATAAGCGAATCCTTAAAAAACAATTGGATAAGAAAAATTACCAAAGAAGAAAGGGTTGAACTGACTATACCAGACGGTTATTACGGTTTTTGTTCATTAAAAGAGATTTTAAACGACTTCGACATTACTTTAAAACTTAATGAGGGAAATTTGAAAGTGAAGATGACGTTTAGAGGTCAAAAAGGTGAAGTATTTGAATTTGCTAATGAATTGGCTAAACTATTAGGTTTTAGATTAGACAGGTTCCGTGTTACTGATAATGCACTGGAAAGTAATGCATTTACGGCTGTAAAATCACTTAATCTCGGAATACATTCTTTATTATACTTTCATTTAGATATCCTGAGTACGGATAACAACTTATTTGATAACCAGCCGTCTACTGTGTTAAGAGTTCTTCCAACAGCAAAAGCGGCATACTGTGATTACGAAATTATTACATTCACTAACTTACAGTTTAAAGAATTAGTTTGTGGGGTTCACCATTCACTAAAAATAAGAATAACTGACGAAAAAGGAAAAGAAGTTCAGTGCGACAGCTTGAATGCTTTGTTAGAAATAAAATAATTTAGTATAAAACAATGTCACGCGGACCAGATCAACCGGTTATGCTTGACCCTGTTAGATGCGCAACTTTAGAATTGAAGGACCTAGCAGACACAGAAGACTTTGATTTAAATGGGGAGATAGGAGCGCTGTATGGTTTTGAGTACACAAACAACGGCTATTATAAACGAGCAGAAATAAGTGATAAAAAGGTTCCTAAACTAGAGCAACTGCGTAATGTAGTAGCTGACAATGTTGGCCAGTTTGAATATAAAGTTGTTAGGGAAAGGGATAACAAATGGCATTTAATTCCATTCATTGATTGGGAAATAAAGTTTGAATTTTTAAGCCCGTTTACATTCTTTGATAATAACAAATACTTTCGCAAATCATTTAACTCAGGGCCGTTACATGTCAGTCTGATTCCACAAAACAACAGCAGAAGAGAAATAGCAATCAAACCTTATAAAAAGAGACAGTACATACTGCATAGAAAAAAGACAGTGACAAAAGATGCAGCCACGCAATTAGAGTTCATTCCTAAAATGGCTTTAGCAGACGAATTTACTATGATATTTGAACTTTCTGTTAGAGCAGACAACCCTGATTCCCTACCTGTTGGTGTTAGCGACAACCTAATGAAAGGGATTCTTATTTCTTGGCAAAACTTGGATGTTGAATCAGTGAGATGTACTATCGTTATTCAAAACCGCGGTGAAGAAATTAAGGCAGTGTCGACCAGCGATAAAGTTATATTGAGTGTTGATCCAGACAATCTTAAAGAATTAACGTACATTAATGTTACTAATTTAGATCTCATTGGGTTTTATTACACTGAAAGCATTTTGCCTGATGATCTTCTTAAAATGATAGCAAGTGCAAATTAAATGTTAAAATTTTTTTTTTTTTAAATATAAAAAGATGTCCGTTACAGTTTATCCAAAAATACCGAAAGAAAATACTGACAAAGAAAAGACTGATGGTGGTGATGATCCTGAAATCAGAAAGTTCAGATTGTCTACCATTACAGAAATACAAAGAGAATTGGAAAAAGACCTCACTAACTATAACAGAACCAAACGAAGGTACTCTTGTTTGTTTAATACAACAACATACTTAAATACTGGATTTGGAACTCTAGGTACTTTAACAGCAGGAAGCTCTGTAGGGTTGTTAGCGACGGGTGTCGGATCAGTAGTAGCTTTGCCTCTAGGTTGTGTATCGCTGACGCTGGGGTTGTTTTCAATCAGTACGTCCGCTTTCAACAAAAAAATAAAAGTCAAACTTCAAAAGCATACAGCTATGGTTCAATTAATAATGGCAAAACTTAGTTCATTTCGATTGATTATCAGTAAAGCTTTGCAAGACTCTCAAATTTCGGATGAGGAGTTCAATAGACTCCAAGCAGACTACAACGACTACAAAATGCAAAAGTTTGAACTTCAGAAAAAATCAAGAGCAAGTTTTTCACAACCGCAAGACATAGAAGCAATAAAAAAAGAATGTGAAAAAAAAATAAACGACACATTAAAATCTGTTCTAGGGAAATAACAATAAGAACTCCAAAGGGTGCTTATTCAATTCAATATGATTACAAGTTTCGAAAGTCTACTGACTATGACACTTAGTTCTCCAGTGTCCAACTGCAAAGGAAAACTCAGGCGATTTAAACACACGCTTTGTATTGTTTGAGTCGAGTGATTTTTTATTTACAACTGTTGTGTTTATTTCGTGTAACTTAGACTGTATTTTTATGTTGTCATGATAAAACGTCTTGGAGTCAAACAGTGCTTCTTTATAGTTATCGTGTGTCATGACCATTTGAACAACCGGTCTAGAAATTCCTTTTGCTTTTTTAATTACGCTAGTTTGGCTGGCAATTGAATACATCTTTGCTCTCAGACCAACGTACTCTTTGATTATAGTTCCATTCAGTTCATCCTTCATCTTACCGATTACCTTTTTATTTACGGATGAATGTAATGAAGATTCACTTGGGTAGTCAGAGGTGTCATACCAGGAGACAACACCTTTTGCTGAATCTGTCTCTAAATCTTTGTAGAAGTCTTCAGTCGGAATGTCTAGAATAAATGAGTCCGTATCTGTATAAAGTACTCTGGAGTCTGGATAGAGTGGTTTAAAGTAGTCGTAAAGAAATTCTAGCATCAATAACTTAGACAATTCAAGAACAGCAAACCCAATGAAGACTGGTTTATCTAGCTTCACATTAATTTTTTTCATCATTATCCCGTAAAGGTTGTCATGGAACTTTTTGAAGTCTTGATAATTAGGTTTTGAAGTTAATTTGATTGCTTTGTTTTCTTGGGTAACTAATCTAACGTCTTTGCGTTTGTGCGGGTTTTCCATTGTCTTTCCAAAACAACTGTTGTTCATTAGTTTAAAGAAGTCTTTTTCTGAGGCGTCGGTAGCTTGTGTTCTAAGATTAGTGTTCTTCATTATATATGGTTCCATGAACTTCCTCTGAGTGAACGAAATGATTCTATGAACTGCTGTTAGTCTTAATCCGTGACGTAAATAAAATTGTAGTAATCTATAATGACAGACGTATTTTTTTTTGGAGTGTAGATTAGGCACAAGTTTAGGGAGGTCATTCCCCACTTGAAGTCTTTCAACTGCTAACGGGTAGTCATTGTGCAGGTCATGGAGTTCGTCCGGATAATCTAAGTCGACTTCTAAAATAAATCCTGTTTCGTAAGAATCTGATAATTTCAAAAGCCATTGCAAAAACTCTGCGATATTAAAATTAAAAGGAGCTGTAAACATTTTAAAGTTACGTAATGGAAGTGACTGGCACATCGCCCAACCATAGAGATTGTTTGCATCTAAATACATGATATAATTTGATGGTTTAGAAGGATCGTAGTCGTCTAAGTATTTGTTGTTAGCCTTGCAGTAACCGTGTGAAGCCATAGAGATTCCCCCGCGTAGTCCGTCTTCAATCATCTGGAGAGTTAGTAGATCGGAGAGTAAGTCAATCTGTATTTTGGTAAATCTTAAGAAAGCATCCCAACTCATACCAGGAGCAGTGATATAATTAGCAGGGTCTAGACTGTAATGTTTTATACACGTTTTTCTGTAGTTCTCGAATACATCTGCAAGCAAACAAACGTCAGCCATTAAATAGGCGTCGTGGTAGTCTCCCATGGTCTGGCATTTTAACTTAATCCACGCTGACTGAGCATGGTTGTAGTCAGAGTCGCTTATATCTTTTCCTTTTAAACTAGAGTAGAATGCACCTTTGGGAGGTAATTTTAAATCGTCGAACCGCTCCCAACTACTCATGTACTCATAAGGGTATACTCCTTTTCGAACAAGTGCTGGATCAAAGTATTTTTCTGTTATAGTGCATTTGGATAGTGACTGACCTAAAGACTCTAGTGATCCCATCAGATGTTGTAATGAATCGTAAAAAGACAATTGACCTAATGTAAATGTCATGTACTTTTCTGAAGACTGAGCTATACAACTGACGGTTCTAAATTCATCAGTAACTGCTTGTAGAATTAAATGAGAGTCATATCCACGTAGATTGTGAAAGAATATAGGCAGTTTCCAAGTCTTTGGTTCAAACTTTAACTGCAAATTACAGGAGTTGTGTGCTGCTCCTCTGAATTTTCCACTAATGTGATCATGGTCTCGTACTTTATAGATGTCTGGACAGTCAGGGGAGTCTTCCACAAACCCTTTTCCGCAAATCCAACATTCAGTAGCTGATTCAAATTGAATTAAATCTTCAGGTGTCATGATTAAATCTAATAAATTTAGTTGGTTAGATAGTTCATTTCGTAGTTTCATCATTCTCATTAAAAAGATTTTTGCAGCATCGGGTCCTCTATAAAGTTCAGGTTCAAAATGTATCCCATCTGATCTAAGAACAATAAATGCGAATGAACAGATTTGATGATTATTCAATAAAACAGTTTTAGGAAGATTTTTAGGAGCTGGTCCTTGATAGGGTACAATGATTGACTCGAAATCAGCATAAACAACATAAGGACTTAATTGCAGTTTCTTCCAGTTTTTAAAGAACACCTTACTTCCTTCTTTCGGAGTAATAAGTTCAGTATTACAGTCAATGGATGAATTACAATGTTTTCTATGTTCAACCGCTGCTTGAATACTTGGCATTCTTAGTAAACATCTTCGACAGAATTCTTGTTTTTCTTTGTGATTTGTAGTATAGTTTATAAGTCTGCTCATTGTTCTGATTAAAGTGTAGTGTGTTTTTGTTCCGTCTGTTACTAAGAGAAGATCAATATGTTTTTTATCAGGATCACCAATCATAGGAGAGTTCTTTGAAACTCGGATTGGTTTAAGGTTTTCTTCTACAGACCATGTGTAGATGTTAATTGAAATTGGTTTATTCTGTTCTTCAAATTGATCAACTTCGCTTAGGCTTACAGGGAAGTCGATTCCATCAAAGTTTAATTCATTTATGTAAGGTTGATAGTTAATTACTCTTTCTGCGTTCTTTTTGATATAATGAAGTTTAGCTAAAACACACCACATAAAACATTTATCATCAGTATTTTTTATGTTTAATACTGCACGCTTTAAAACAAGTTCTTTAGGTAAAGGAATAAAGGAGTTTCCTACGATTGGAGCATATTTACTCTCCTTCATTTTAATTTCTAATACCCCGCCTTCTGACCAACCAGATCCTCTTAGTTTTGCCTCTTCTGATACGTTAATGAACTGGGTGATTAAATTGTCTGCCCAGGTTTCTGTAAAATCATTATATGAAAGAACTACTTGCTGTTTAGTAGAGACCCATACTTGAAGCTGCTCACCTTGGACTGTTTCATAATCTACGTACACTGCTAACATTACTTTAACTGGTGGTTCTATAGCTAGTTTTTCAGGTATTTGCGAAATAGCATGTTTTACACTTTTTAGTACATTTTTTGGATCAATAACTTCTAAATCCGTTTCTTTAAAAACTTTGTCTAAGTGCTCAATTATTTCATCAAGCGCCATTGTCATGTTGAGTTCCTTTTTCTAACTCAAATTATTTTGTTTAATTAAAAATAATTAATTTTGTTTCACCTAAAGTAGTGGCTTTTTTTTTTGATTTGGCAGAATAAAGGGGAGACGAATTTTTACTTTTTTTACCCCTTAAAGTAGCGTTTTTGTATCTAAAAGTAGAAGATTTTCCTCTTGAGCCAGAATCCCCCTTTAGCTGTTAAATCACGCTGTTTTCGTGAGTAAAAACGATTGAATCGCACTGTTTTTGTGAATAAAAAACGCAAGAAAATGGCTTAAATCACATCTTTTTGGGGGGTTAAAAAGCATAAGAAAAAGGTGTGATTTTAGCCGTTTTTTAATAAATGGAGGAGTGAAACCGAAACCGAAACCGAAACTGAGCCAGAAGCCCCCTTTAGCTGTTCTCTCGAGGTAATGGGTTAAAAGGCTAAGTCCCTAGGGCAGACTTTAGAAAATTTGCCTTTAGCCCACTTCTCTAGGGTATGGGAGATGAGCAACTTTCCCGGCCCCTTTTCATCTAATAAATTTATATTTGTGCCCGGGTTCTGGCTCGTATGGTTGTAAGAAATACAAGTGGTTGAATTGCTCTAAATGGCAGACAGAGAGAAGTAGGGTTTTACATGAAATTACAAGACTCCCACTCTCATCAGTCTGACCAAAGGGTTCAGGATTATTTGACACTTGTATTTTATTTACTCCCAAAATCTGCATGAGATTATGCAACAATAATAATAAAGCAGCTCAAGGGCGCCAAAACAAAATATGGATAAAAAAACAATGAAATCCGAAAGGATTCACAAGACTTTTGTCTTTCTGGTTACTAATTATCTTCAGTGTCCGTAGGAAAGTTCAAATGATTGGCGCAGTCCGGTGGACTTAGCTGTTTCAAGTTCCTCCGTGGTGATCGGCGAGTGCTGGGTTGGCTGGGCTTGCTCGTCAGATGAGAGTAGCTCCCAGTCGTTCCGGTTACGGCTTCGCGGGATGGCACGGTTCAGGCGTGGTCTCCTCGCGGATTCTGGGTGCGGGTCGTCTTGGCGGCGGTCCCGTCTTGGTGCTTGGTGGAGTCCGGGATAATCGTCCGGCCCACGATGCCCTGCTGATAATCACAGGAGAAGGTGGATGTAGATCTCTATGGCTTAGAGACAAGGGGCTTCAGTCGGCAGGGCATTAGTGAATCCCAACCGGCTAGAAGGCTTCCCTTGTACAATAGCACTAGTTAATAAATAAACTGAATTTCAGTTAACAAACTGAGATCAGTAAAACATAAAAGGTGATCAAGACAACATCACTCTCCATCCAACACCTGGAAAGGAATGGTATCATAAAGTGCAAGATTGCGGCCCATAGGTTTCCTACTAAAAATAGACAAAAGGGTTAGTAGGCATAAACTCCGGTTCTGGTACCAAAAGTGTTCAAGTCAAAAACACACACACACACAAATAATCAGTGCACATAAATAGAATAGAATGTTTACCACTTCTTTTCTATAACATATCTATCTACTCCTTATTCATCATTGAACGTAGGATCTAGATCAAAACTAGGGTCAAACAAACCAGATCTCAATCACCTGCCATCAATAATACTCACTAATTGGGCTATAACTGGCTGGGAGAGGGTGAGTCTGCAATGTTGCTCTAGCTAGGTTTCAGCGTCTTGTGTGAAAAACTTTTTCTCACTACGCCAATTATAGCCTTCACTTTCAAACAATGAAAGCCTGTCATTGGTTTATAGCAATTGACACATCACAAGATGATGTTCAAAATGTACAGAACAATCACGCGCCGATTACAGCATTATCACATGCCGGACATTCCTAACCTTGCTCATGATAGGAAAGGAAGGTTTCAAAGGGCCCGACCGTGGTTGTCACTGTCTCGTGATGAGGAGGGTAGATAAGAGGGGGGGGGGGGTGAAGGGAGATAACCTCTGTAGGGGTTACATGCCGACCGGGGAGGGTAGATCAAAGGGACAACTCCCTTAATCGGCGTTCTCTTTGATGGTGGATGGCAATTAACGTGGCGGCCGGACAGAGAAATGAAAAGGAGAGGGGGGGGGGGGGGGTAGATAAGAAAGAGGGGTCGCGCGGGACACTTACGTCACAATAGGTCATTTCAATTTCTACGGTATCTGGACAAAATGTTCATCATCATTATGTGGGCTGAAAAACTCGGGATATGTTGTACAGTCTTGCATTCTAATTTTCACGGCCAAGAAGAAACAGGCCATTTTCAGACAACAGACATTTTCTGCGAAAGTGTTTTTGCCCCTCAAAAGGGGACCTTTCTAAAAATGGGTCACCGCGGAAACTGTTATTTTCTGGAGCTCTCTGAGCCATCTTGAAAAAACAAACAGTTGTAGCCTTTCATGGATTGAACTTTCTTTATAAATTTGGAAAAAATCAAAACGATAGCTTTAGTATTATACATATTATTTACGATTTTGTGGGTTGCATTTTTTTTAGTCACACTAGACTATGATTTTTGTTTTTGTAATATCATTCAGATAACAGAGCACGACTTACCTGATAAATTAACTAGTACGGGAACATTCAATGCTTTGTTTCTGGATCCCTGTAGAAATTATTTCTTATCAGAACTGAACAATTTTGTTGTGATATTAAATGTTTTATTCTGGGGCTTCTGATTATGCTTTCAATATGATGGTTGATTTACATAGGCCTACCTTTACTACATTTTGGAAACGAATTTGAAATGTAGTGAGCTAGGGCCTATATAAGCCACCTAAACCGGAGTATTATATAATGTTGAGAAGTTAAATAACAAGAGGCAAACACTTTCTTACCAAGTTCTTTAGAAACGATTGGTTTAGTCAGTGATTCTACATGTACAGATAAATGACGACGTCTGTTCTGAAGTGGCATCATTTATGAGGAAACAGCCATTCCGTCATAAATGAATACGTGTGACACCTAGAAGCTTTTATTATGATTATTAAATTAGTTTAAAAGCGATATGTGAATTTATAGACAGCAAGTCCATGTTCTTTTTTCTAGACGGACTTGTTACACTAAAGTGATAATCGGTTTGAGTGGTTATCTGGTAATAAATGGCTCTTCTTTTAGAACCATTTTCAGTGAAAATTAATGCTTCAATTTATCTCTAATTTCCTTCTAGGGCCTAGGTGTAGAGTGGCACAGAGGTAACGCGTTCGCCTCGTATACAATAAACCCGCGTTCGAACCTGGGTACAGGGGATTTTTCCTCTCACTCTGCACTAGGTCTTACCGTCTGAACGTGGTCTTTCGGATGAGACGATAAACCGTGGTCCCGTGTGCCCATGCACTTAGCTCACGTTAAGCCCAGCGGCAACGAAAAAGGTCATTTGGTCAAAATTTACCCCCTTCCCTTTCCTTCCTCACCAGTCACACAAAAATCGCATGCAAAAGAAAATGACAATAAATCTAGGCTGATCCTAACCCCACCCCTTCCCGAATGCAAATGTACATGTTTGTCCCCTGTACAACGATATGGATTATAAATACAATCAACCAACCGACCAATCAATGAATGAATGAATGAATCAATCCATCAATCAATCAGTCTTTATCTTCCTCATCAAAGATTACAAGGACATCTATATTATAATACGCGTGCCGATAAGAATTTTTAATCTCTATTTTTTCCTAAGTCGCGGCGATTTTTGCCGTCAACTGTGAAATATAGGGGCACGTGTGTTCTTCCAAGTGAAATTCGCCAAGTCGTCGTTTAAAGCCGGGATCTCACATAAAATTTGCTTAATTAACGGAGGGAGTGATCTTAAAGAAAGACAGTTTCACGGAATAGCCGTGACGTCATATCCTTTTCAAACATCCTTTTCAAACTCATGTTTCTTCGTGTGGGGACCTGTGGAACGACTTGGGCAGGTAAATCTCACCTATATTATATTACTGGTGACGTTAAGCGTTCTATCTGTATCTTCTCCGTTGAAAGTTGGAGTACTGTTAGCTGAGAGGTCCCTCTAGAGATTCCGCCCAGTCTTTAGCGAGTAGCTAAATGTGTCGTCTGCTAAAAACGGTTCATTTTTAGACTGTGCGTGTACTAACACTAACAGAAAGCAGAGTCTAGGCCTAACTCACTGCACATAGAAACTTCTATGGTTGCTTTGGTTAGAAGAAGGGAGAGGGGGAGGGGTGGCTAGGAAGGAGAAGAGGGAGGCGAGTAGGGCTTTTTTAATTTTTACAGAGTATGGCTTTTTTTTACAAATAGTTCCTCTACGTTCTGGAAGTTTTGTGTTTGGTCTAACCATATTTGTTTTGAAAGGTGCATAACGGAGAATAACGCATCTGAGCTCATGATTTGACAGGAAACCGAGCAAGCAATGATTGAGTCATAAAGTGTGTGCTGTCTACTACAGTGTGTGTATGTATGTGTGTGTGTGTGTGTGTGTGTGTGTGTGTCTCCACAACATTATTTTAGGCACCTACTTTTCTCAAAGTGACAAAACCTAAGACTTCTGTGCTTTCATGAAGCTGCGTCAGGTGTACCGACTTGACTGCTTTCCCTTCTTCCTCTTATAACAAAATTTTTACATCGATTTTCGAAGAAGCCTTGATAGCTCAATAGGTAAAGCGGCGCGTACGCAAATCAGTAGCTCGCGGCACGCGCTTCTATATACGTCCGTTGTGGCGGGTTCGAGTCTGCCCCTCGACACAATTTTGTTTTTGTTTTTGCGGGGGTCATCATTTTTTTTTTTTAAAGGAGAGGGGAGTGGGCGGAAGGGAGGGGCACCACCACATATTTTTTGGTCTCTTTTCTTCATTATTTTCATCTAACCAGTTCTTCTTCTTTTTCTTCTTCTTCGATCGCTCAATTATGAACGCAGATGCTTCATGCTGCCGTGCGGAGCACGGGTTTATCTAGTCTATATTATAATACGCGTGCCGATAAGAATTTTTAATCTCTATTTTCTCCTAAGTCGCGGCGATTTTTGCCTTCAACTGTGAAATATAGGGGCACGTGTAGGTGCTTAACAGTTCTTCCAAGTGAAATTCGCCAAGTCGTCGTTAAAATCGGGATTTCACATAAAAGTTGCTTAACGGAGGGAGTGATTTGAAAGAAAGACAGTTTCACGGCAGTGGAGTAGCCGTGACGTCCGAAGTTATTCAGGTCACCCAAAAATTGCCGAAGCTACCTTCGGAAAACACGAAGATTGCCGAAGTTACGCAGGTCACATTTCAAGTTGGCTATACAGAGACCGTCAACTTTACTGCAATCTGTAAACTTAATATTCTTTTTCTCTCTCCGTGGTAATGGTTATTTGAATGAACGAACCACTTTGACAATTGAAGGCAATATCATGATGCAAATTGCTAAAAATCCGTCGTAAAACTGGTTAGTTAAACTGTCTAATTTGGGGCGGACGGTCTGTTAGAATCCATTTGCATTTTCAAAACGGTTCATTTTTAGACGCGTGCGTGTGCTAATTAACAGAAAGCCGAGGCTAACTCACTGCACCAAGAAACTTCTATGGTTGCTTTGGTTAGAAGAAGGGAGAGGGGTAGGGGGAGGGTTGGCTAGGAAGGAGAAGAGGGAGGCGAGTAGGGCTTTTGGAATAATAGTTCCTCTACCTTCTGGAAGTTTTGTGTTTGGTCTAACCATATTTGTTTTGAAAGGTGCATAACGGATCTGAGCTCATGAATTGACAGGAAACCGAGCAAGCAATGATTAAATGTGTGCTGTCTACTACAGTGTGTGTGGGGGGGTGGGGGGGGGGGGGGGGGGGGGGGTCACAATATTTAGGCACCTACTTTTCTCAAAGTGACAAAACCCAAGTCTGTGCGGAGCTTACAATTGCTTTCATGACATCACGGGTTTTGCTATATTCAATAATGTACAGTTAACCAGTTCTTCTTCTTCTTCTTCTTCGGACAGGTTCCTATCAATTATGAACGCAGATGCTTCATGCTGCTGTGCCGTGCCGTGCGGGTTGGCATTATTTTGAAGCTGCGTCAATTGTTCCGACTTTACTGGTGAAAATGATGTTTTACGTCCTCTCGGTCATAGACACATATGGGACATTTGTAAATACAAAGATGTGGGAACAATACTGGCTGCAATGTCCAGAGGCAGTGCAACACCAGTAAAGTCCCGAGTTTTTAACAATATAGATAGGTGTAGCGGTAACCACGCCTCGGTTAAACCTCATCGGCTATGGTACCGCCACATGATGTACACATTATGACTTTACTGCTTTCCCTTCTTCCTCTTATAATGACATTTTTACAGCGACTTTCGACGAAGCGCTGTGTCGCAAATCCGTAGGTCGTCTAGGTCGCGTGTTCGAGTCTGGCCCTCGCCACAATTTTTTTTTTTTTTTTTTGGGGGGGGCTTTTCATCTTTTTTTTTAAAGGAGAGGGGAGTGGGCGGAAGGGAGGGGGACGCAGCCCAGGGAGGGGGAAAGCTGGGGGTGGGCGGAGGGGGGGAGAGAACAGCTAAAGGGGGCGTCTGGCTCAGTTTCGGTTTCGGTTTCGGTTTCACTCCTCCGTTTATTAAAAAACGGCTAAAAAACACTACTTTTTCTTATGCTTTTTAACCCCCCAAAAAGGTATGATTTAAGCCATTTTCTTGCGTTTTTTATCCACAAAAACAGTGCGATTCAATCGTTTTTACTCACGAAAACAGCGTGATTTAACAGCTAAAGGGGGATTCTGGCTCAAGAGGAAAATCTTCTACTTTTAGATACAAAAACGCTACTTTAAGGGGTAAAAAAAGTAAAAATTCGTCTCCCCTTTATTCTGCCAAATCAAAAAAAAAAGCCACTACTTTTAGGGCAGAATAAAAGCAAAAAAAAAAATCAGACTTTTTTTTTTAAACCCCATTTTAGATACAAAAACACTACTTTTAAGGAGTAAAAAAAAGAAAGAAAAAAAAAAAAAAGAAGAAAATTCTTTGTTAAATATTGTGATGATTTTATTCTTTCTTCACAAACACTTATTTTGTCTGTAGCCTTATTCTCAAAGGGGATCTATTCTACTACTATGAACCGGTCTAGGCTTTCTACCGTAATTAAAGAGATCAGATAACCGTCGTCGCCTCTGACTAGACTGGAGTACTGCCAACTTGTATTTAAGCTACAGGGGATTTCCGATAACGTCAAGCATAGTGAAGAGAGGAATTCATATCATTCTCCGAATTTGAAAAAAATTCATTTCATTTTTTACATTCCTAAAAAATTCTTTCACTTTTTTTTTTTTTTTTTTTTTTTTTTTTTTTTTTTAAACTTTTTATAAAACAATTTTTTTTTCTAAGAAGTTACTCAAGTTCCTTTTAAGTTCTTTTTAAGTTCTTTTATAGGTTCTTAAACAAGTTCTTGTTAAGTCAACTTCAAGTTATTAATAAGTTCTTGGTAAGTCACATCAAGTATTTATTAAGTTCTAACACAAAAACTTGACAAGTTCTTATTAAGTTCTTACTTAAGTTATTGTTAAGTTCTTATCGAGTTACTTACTTAAGTTATTGGTAAGTTTTTATTAAGTTCTAAAACAAAAAAAATTATTGCATTAAAAATGGATCGCTCTCAGGTTTTAAGCTATTTGGCTTTTGTTTTTCTTGTTTGTCTGCTACTTTTTCTGTTTGTATTGTTTTTACTTCTACTCGTTTTTCTAGCTTTGGTTGCATGTGTGTTTTATATAATTTATAAGACAAATAACCAACACCAGCAACCACACCAACAGTAAGCAATACAACATCGTAATTCGTACTGTTTTGTTTGTCTTCTTCTTTTTTAACTGGTATTGCGCTTATGGTTGATTCATCTTCATTCTGAGACAACAGTTTTTGTTTTGTTTGTTTATTCATTTTTTGTTGTCGATTCCACTCTGATAACCTTTTACCTGCTTCAACTCGTCCTGGGTTCTTCGTTACCTTGGTTACTGTCTGACTGGGGCCTTGTTTGCTGTTCCGTCTGATTCGTTTGATTCTCTGTCACGTTCATTTTTAATAGCCATAAAATCTATATGATTAAAAGTAATTAACCCCATAACAACTGGTGATAAAAGCCCGCCAAACCTATAAAAAAGATCACAACTAAGAGACTCTAATGATTTAGTTAAAACAGGATCTTGACTTAAATCGTACATTAAATCTTGGCTTGAATCGAGTGGGAAAAACTGACTAACTAACTTAGTGTACAAGCCTATTACAGTTTGACCTAAACTTTTAACCATTTTAGATCCTAATTGTGCTTCGTATCTGGTGTAGTACTTTTCAATGTCAGCAGAAGACATTTGTTGAATCTGTTCTATACTAAATTCTGTTCCTAAGTATTGTTTTGTTTTTCCACACGCAGCCAGAGAATACAACTTTTCCTTTTTATTCATAACACTTGTCGACACTTCATCAGACATTACGGCTTCCTGCGCATTTAACAACAGTTCGTCACAATTCATTTTTAGTTGATTTATTATTTTTGTTTTTAAAATAAAAAATGAGTGCCGAAAAAACTGTTGCTAACCTTGTATATCAATCTGCTCTGATTGGTGGACTTTCTGTTGCGTACACGATGGTTGGTAAGAAACTATTGAAAATGAAAGCAGCTGACCTAGGAAAACTTGACCTAGAGGACTCTGGTAAACTAATCGCTATAATCACTGCTTCAATCGCAACAAAAGACTTTCTAGTTAAGCAAGGAATAATTCCAGAAAATATATATATGTAAAAATAAAATGGCTTCACTCGCAATGATGATTGGCGGTGCTGTAGTAAACGCACTTGCTTTTTCAGGAAGTAATTACATGTTCAGTAAACTAGAAACAAACAAGGAAAGACAAAGACATAATCGAGCAATGGAGCAATTAGCAGCAGCACAAGACGCCTATGAAAAACAAAGACTCGCTCAGTTAGATTTTATTAACAACAAATTGAAACTACAAAACCATGCAGCATACACTTTTAAGAATGTTGACGACGCCATTAAAGAGTATTATTTAGTGACAGGAGAAGACCTCCAACAGCTCCCACCACCAAAACTAAGTGACTTCTACCAACCATCCGAAAAACAAAAACTCCAGGAAATAGCTTTTATTGTAGTTGGTATGACTGCTGTTTATTTCATAGCAAAAAACGTGTAGTATTAAAATGAATGATAAACTATCTAAAATTTATTATTCACCAAAAGGTTATTGGAAAGGTTTAACTGCTATTCAAAAATTAAATCAAGCTGCTGGAGTCACTGAACAAACAGCAAAAGAATGGTTATCTAAACAAGCTATATGGCAAATTTATCTACCAGCACCTAAACGAATTAAAAGACCACACTTCGTTAACTCAACACCAAATGACACTCATCAAATGGATCTTCTATACTTACCTCATGATTTAATCAGAAGAAAAAGATTTAAATACGCGTTGACAGTTGTTGATTTAGCTTCAAGATATAAAGATGCTGAACCATTGACTGATAAAAGTGCTACTTCAGTCTCTGTTGCTTTACAAGAAATCTATAGACGCGGTCCATTAACCTATCCTCGTTTAATTCAAGTTGATGAAGGAAAAGAATTTAAAGGACAATTCAACCAGCTAATGTTAAAACACAAAGTATCTATTAAACGCGGTATTCCTGGAAATCATAGATCACAAGCCTTAGTCGAAAACTTTAACAAACAATTAGCTGAACGACTTTTCTCTTACCAATATCACAGAGAACTCCTTGATTCAACTAGAAACACTGAATGGGTTAGAAGATTAAGTAGTGTTCTGAGAGTCATGAATAACGAAGAATCTAAAGTAACAGGATTTAAACCAGTAAAAGCAATACAGAAGAAAACGATTGACACTTCGTTAGACACACCTCATGAACATTTAATTTCAAAACAGCTGATACCGTTTGGAATCAAAGTTAGGTTTCTTTATGCACCAGGAGAAGCGGAAGGAGACACACGTGTAAGAGCGACTGATCCAATTTGGAGTATTGAACCGTACGAAATAAAAAGTGTAATAGAAATGAATCCACCGGTGTATTATTTAAGAGAAACTGATACAACAACACGACCCGTTCCAAAAAGAGCCTTTGTTAAAGAAGAATTACAGATAATTCCGTCAGACACAGTTCCGATTTGATTAGACAAAAAAAAAAAAAAAAGGGTCTTTAAATGGAGACTCAGAATAAAGAGATACTCGAGACAAAGAATTACGACATTTTATTGAAAAGATTAAGGAATGCGCAGAAAGAAATTGTTCTATTTCAGCTATTAATGGAAGACGATAAAATAGTCAGTAAATACTTGTTTGAAATTGAAAGCAAAATAATGGATACTTTATCAGAAATTTACAACAAGTTTAACCTTGAATTTGACCCAGTATAAAAAAAGAAACCAAAAAAAAATTGACCTTTTTTTTTTTTTTTTTTTTTTTTGCCATCACAAACATTTGTACTGACTAGGAAAATCAGTTTTTAACACTAGCTTACAAAACTTCTCTTTCCTCAGTTTTTGTTTAATCGACTTTTTTTCTTCTTTTGATTCAATCACATCATTTTCATCTAGACATTCATCAAAACTATTTTTATCTTTAGTAAAAAACAAAACAACCGTCTTTAACTGTTCTCTAAAGTCTTTTAAAACTGAATTATACTTTTGTGTTAAAATCCATACACTAATCCCTGCATGTCTACCACTGAAAGCTAACTTAGCTAAACTATTTCTTTTTTTAACAATGTCTTTTTCAGCCGAGCAGTCATCAATAATAAACAATGTTGACGTTCCTTTAAACAGTTGATAAAAATGATCTAAACATTCACTTAACTTATTACTTGGGTCAACCAAATAGACTTTATCATCCTCCCAAATGAACTTTCTTTCTTTGTATGATTTGTTGAATTCTAAAGTAGTACAAAAAATTACTATATGTTCAAAGTGATTTCGATAAACCGTTTGTATTAAATCTAACATAAATATCGTTTTTCCACACCCAGTCATCCCGCAAAATAACCCGCAATGTGGTTCTTTTGTAAGGAAATTTAAACTGTTCAAGTCCATTGTTTTAATACACAATATCTTTTAATCTGTTATTCTCAATGTTCAGCTGAGCATCGCATAGTAAATACACATAAACATATATTTGTTTGCCCACTTCCGCTTCTTTATGAATTTGAATGTTTATTCCGCCTGACCCATCACCTACTGTTCTTCCGCTACCATGAAGTTTGTTATCATCAGTTGTTCTAAGATCTAACCACAAAGCATACTTCGAAAATAAATAATCTTCTAGTCTAACATCATGAAGATGGAGGTCTTTGCAAATTAAATCAACAGACGGATCTCTTAGTTGCCCGCCTCCACCAAACAGTTTTCTTATTTCATCAAAGTGCTGATAAGGTAAAAGACCGCTCGCAAACAATTGGTTCGGTTGCCCTTCAATCGCAGTAGTCAGCTTAGTTATTTTTGGATTATAAAACCTCTCGCTTAATCTATTAAAGGGTTTTTTGGTTTCTTCAAACAGCAGCAAAATTCCTTTCAACGACCTTGCTGATATATTCAAATCGATGTTCCAGATTGTGTCTATTGTGTTTTTAGTTAACTTACTGTGATTTAAAATTCTGTTGTAGTATATTGCAAATCTTGACTGGTATTGTTGTGAAATCAACCGAGCTAATTCTTGATGACGAACAACATCAAACTCTAATGTGATGTCTGAAATACTATATTTTGCATTTGAATCTTCTGCCGATCTGATAACACGGGCATAGTCATTAAAAGTAAATTCATACATAAGCCTATCTTGTAAAGCTCCCTGATAATATGGTGAGTGTGTGTTCAATAGTTCAAAGTCAAGAGGAATGTAGAATCGATTACCATAAACTTGAGCAACCAACGCATCTTTATTGCTATCTTTTTTATCATCAGCATCAATTCTATGTTTTATACCATTATCTCCTTGTATTCCCTGATAAACCCGATCTTTTCTTTCATTTTCTGTTAACCAGAGGTCGCAATAACTCAAAAAGACATCTGCGTTATCTAAAGACATTACCTCTCTCCCTTCAAGTTTAATAGTAATCTTACTAACGATCGCTCTACCAAGATTAGCAACTAATGTTCTGTTCGGATCCGTCGCTGACTCCAGTTCTATTTTAAAAGCAAGACGTGCGGTACCTGGCACGATGACTTCATTACTCCCCAGACTAGGAAATCTTACTGATAATATTTGTCTTTGATCGATAGTTGAAGGATTATTACTTATCACGATACTCTGTCTGGTTCCTTTTACACCGAGTGGTTCTTTTAACCGTCTGTATGGATCAAGACTCGACCCGTATGATTGCGACATCTCTCTTTTTTTAGAAATAAAATAAAAACATAATTATAAATAAAAACATGGAAGGAAAAGAAGCAGTCCACGATTATGATGCCTTTGACGATGAAGCTGGAGATGACATGAGTGAAGACATTCCTTTATTGTCTCGTCATCGTAATCTACCATCTTTAAGACAAGAACTAGATGAAGCAGAACCAAACCCGAATGTAGAAGTTAGACCAAGGGAAGATAATATAGTAGTTGGAAAATCTCAATTTGAAATGCACTATGAAATACAGAAATCGAAAGTAATGGCTTTTCGTAAATTTATAGGTCAAGATTTATCCGATTTGTATGATCCTAATGACTATGTTTTAGATGGTGAAGGTCATTTATTTTTGAATAATAATGAATCAACCCGACTTACACACAAAAATAATCCAGCAAAGTTTTATAAAATAAGTTCACTAATTTCTCATGGCGTCCCCACTAATGATCTAAGACGTATTGGCGTTGACATAAAACCAAAACCAACCCTAAGCACGAAAGCTGTTTCTGCTCTTCAAAACACACTACAAGAACTGCCTACTGATTCCCAACTTCAATCGATTCCTCTTAGAGACTTAAGCGCAACTGCGGACAACATCATAGAAATGGAAACTAGTTTTATAGCTTTAGAAGATGAAGAAACCCATTTAAAAACATTACATGATTCACCATTACCTATGAGAGAACTAATGGCGCTCAATTCAACATTACAAACTACCAGAGGCGAGTTAACAAATAATCTAGCAAAGTTAAGCGAACTGGATGCTCACATTGACAGAGAAAAACAGAAATTAGTTGAAGCGGACGACAATAACCTAGGACAAGACGTAAAAGACAGAATCATGCAAAGACTAGATGATCTTCAACAAGAGAGAGCTGCAAGACTAGAAGTACTGTCAACTAACCGTGAACAATTACGAACACAAGTCAGCAGAATAAAAGAAACCATCCAAAGAATTTTACACGAAGATACAACGTTAGCAGAAAGAATAAAAACTTTATTTAGAGAGCAAGGAGTCACGATAGCGAGCGTTATGACAGCTTTAGGGTTTGCAATCTCTACTTTAGTGTTTGCTTTAACAGGAACAGGTGGTGGTGGTGGTCAATTACCTTCTCCACCTTCTCCACCTTCGCCATCAAAAGACTCTTGGATTAAAAAACAACTGGAACATTTAACGAATCTATTAAAAAAATTAGGAGAAAAAGCACTAGATGCGCTACCCGGTATATTAGGTGGAATTGTTAGTTGGCTTTTTTCTACTGCAAGCAAAGTAGTCGGTTTTATGGCTGAACACTTATGGATGCTAATAGTTTTAGTTGTAGGATTACTCTCTAGTAAAATAAAAATAAACTAGACCGGCTGCTGTTAGAAAAATAACTAGTGCTGTCTTTTCGTTTTCGTGACTGTCAGTTAAGTTCGTTAAGTTCGTTGAGTTCGTAGAGTTAGTTAAGTTCGTAGAGTTAGTTAAGTTCATAGAGTTAGTTAAGTTCGTTGAATTCGTTAAGTTAATATTCTTTTTTTGACTGACAGGGATTGGATGGTGTGTTCTTTGTATGATCGACAATGTAGAATTTATTTTTAAATTTTTACCAACTGCTTGATTATCTTTTGCTATAAGGATTTCGTTGTTATAGTTTACAATTGTTCCTATTTGAAGTCTAAGATCAGAGGGCAGCATGTATAATCCACTACCAACAGCAAAGTCTACTTTTGATCTTGCAAATCTTAAAACGTCTTGATACCTTTTAATGCTTGCTGGGAGGTCAACTGTAGAATTGATTGCATCTTCTAAATTAGCTAAATACTGTTTTTGTGCATCAAACCCAGTAGAAGGATCCATTATCTCAGATTTAACTTGCGCTTGAGATCCCAGCAAACACCACACATAAGTACGAATAGAATCATTTACTCGTTCTATCCCCGCCTTAGTTAGTCCTTCAGAAGTATCAAGAATAAATGTTGACCAAGCGTTTTTATGTTTTTGTTGAATAGATCCCAGATGAACGGTCGTACCTGAAGAAAAAGACGTGTAAGGTGGATTCCAATCATAGTTATACTTTCTGTGCACGCCCCAATAATAAAGTGTTCCCAACCCATGATTACGATCTAACTTTTGCCTAAAGTCTGTATTCAAGTTAATGTTAAACTCATTACAAATCCGTTCAAAGGCCTTCAAGTCAATTCTGTTGTTGAACGGATTAAAAGTAGAATCATTCGGTAATGGAGCATGTAGTTCAGACAAAATACGCTTGAAAGTATAATAGAAATGAAATCTATAAACTGCTTTTACCATGACTCCAGGATGATTTAAGTGATCAGCGAAAGAAACACCACACCCTGTTGTTGCACAGAACACAGCAAAGTTTAACTGGTTTTGATAAAACTGCATTGGATGACTAAACCACGCCTTTGCGATGTTATCATGTTTAACACTAGGATTTAAATAATGGTTTAATGGATTACTGACCTTAACTTCAAAAGAATCAACTCCCACTGCAACAACTATTGAATCAACAGCTATAGTTTTAGGGTTATATGATCCAACTGCATATTTAACGTCTTTGTTATATTTAAAAGCATTCATTTATATATTCGCAATAAAAATGTTTATTTATATAACTGATCAAGACGAGCCAATACTTTTACAACGCCCTATTGAAAATCATGGTTCTCTAAAAGTAGCGCTCCATGAAATTTATTACAAAGTTAAATGGATTAACATAAGCGAATCCTTAAAAAACAATTGGATAAGAAAAATTACCAAAGAAGAAAGGGTTGAACTGACTATACCAGACGGTTATTACGGTTTTTGTTCATTAAAAGAGATTTTAAACGACTTCGACATTACTTTAAAACTTAATGAGGGAAATTTGAAAGTGACGATGACGTTTAGAGGTCAAAAAGGTGAAGTATTTGAATTTGCTAATGAATTGGCTAAACTATTAGGTTTTAGATTAGACAGGTTCCGTGTTACTGATAATGCACTGGAAAGTAATGCATATACGGCTGTAAAATCACTTAATCTCGGAATACATTCTTTATTATACTTTCATTTAGATATCCTGAGTACGGATAACAACTTATTTGATAACCAGCCGTCTACTGTGTTAAGAGTTCTTCCAACAGCAAAAGCGGCATACTGTGATTACGAAATTATTACATTCACTAACTTACAGTTTAAAGAATTAGTTTGTGGGGTTCACCATTCACTAAAAATAAGAATAACTGACGAAAAAGGAAAAGAAGTTCAGTGCGACAGCTTGAATGCTTTGTTAGAAATAAAATAATTTAGTATAAAACAATGTCACGCGGACCAGATCAACCGGTTATGCTTGACCCTGTTAGATGCGCAACTTTAGAATTGAAGGACCTAGCAGACACAGAAGACTTTGATTTAAATGGGGAGATAGGAGCGCTGTATGGTTTTGAGTACACAAACAACGGCTATTATAAACGAGCAGAAATAAGTGATAAAAAGGTTCCTAAACTAGAGCAACTGCGTAATGTAGTAGCTGACAATGTTGGCCAGTTTGAATATAAAGTTGTTAGGGAAAGGGATAACAAATGGCATTTAATTCCATTCATTGATTGGGAAATAAAGTTTGAATTTTTAAGCCCGTTTACATTCTTTGATAATAACAAATACTTTCGCAAATCATTTAACTCAGGGCCGTTACATGTCAGTCTGATTCCACAAAACAACAGCAGAAGAGAAATAGCAATCAAACCTTATAAAAAGAGACAGTACATACTGCATAGAAAAAAGACAGTGACAAAAGATGCAGCCACGCAATTAGAGTTCATTCCTAAAATGGCTTTAGCAGACGAATTTACTATGATATTTGAACTTTCTGTTAGAGCAGACAACCCTGATTCCCTACCTGTTGGTGTTAGCGACAACCTAATGAAAGGGATTCTTATTTCTTGGCAAAACTTGGATGTTGAATCAGTGAGATGTACTATCGTTATTCAAAACCGCGGTGAAGAAATTAAGGCAGTGTCGACCAGCGATAAAGTTATATTGAGTGTTGATCCAGACAATCTTAAAGAATTAACGTACATTAATGTTACTAATTTAGATCTCATTGGGTTTTATTACACTGAAAGCATTTTGCCTGATGATCTTCTTAAAATGATAGCAAGTGCAAATTAAATGTTAAAATTTTTTTTTTTTTAAATATAAAAAGATGTCCGTTACAGTTTATCCAAAAATACCGAAAGAAAATACTGACAAAGAAAAGACTGATGGTGGTGATGATCCTGAAATCAGAAAGTTCAGATTGTCCACCATTACAGAAATACAAAGAGAATTGGAAAAAGACCTCACTAACTATAACAGAACCAAACGAAGGTACTCTTGTTTGTTTAATTCAACAACATACTTAAATACTGGATTTGGAACTCTAGGTACTTTAACAGCAGGAAGCTCTGTAGGGTTATTAGCGTCGGGGTTCGGATCAGTAGTAGCTTTGCCCCTAGGTTGTGTATCGCTGACGCTGGGGTTGTTTTCAATCAGTACGTCTGCTTTCAACAAAAAAATAAAAGTCAAACTGCAAAAGCATACAGCCATGGTTCAATTAATAATGGCAAAACTTAGTTCATTTCGATTGATTATCAGTAAAGCCTTGCAGGACTCTCAAATTACAGATGAGGAGTTCAATCGTCTCCAAGCAGACTACAACGACTACAAAATGCAAAAGTTTGAACTTCAGAAAAAATCAAGAGCAAGTTTTTCACAACCGCAAGACATAGAAGCAATAAAAAAAGAATGTGAAAAAAAAATAAACGACACATTAAAATCTGTTCTAGGGAAATAACAATAAGAACTCCAAAGGGTGCTTATTCAATTCAATATGATTACAAGTTTCGAAAGTCTACTGACTATGACACTTAGTTCTCCAGTGTCCAACTGCAAAGGAAAACTCAGGCGATTTAAACACACGCTTTGTATTGTTTGAGTCGAGTGATTTTTTATTTACAACTGTTGTGTTTATTTCGTGTAACTGTAGACTGTATTTTTATGTTGTCATGATAAAACGTCTTGGAGTCAAACAGTGCTTCTTTATAGTTATCGTGTGTCATGACCATTTGAACAACCGGTCTAGAAATTCCTTTTGCTTTTTTAATTACGCTAGTTTGGCTGGCAATTGAATACATCTTTGCTCTCAGACCAACGTACTCTTTGATTATAGTTCCATTCAGTTCATCCTTCATCTTACCGATTACCTTTTTATTTACGGATGAATGTAATGAAGATTCACTTGGGTAGTCAGAGGTGTCATACCAGGAGACAACACCTTTTGCTGAATCTGTCTCTAAATCTTTGTAGAAGTCTTCAGTCGGAATGTCTAGAATAAATGAGTCCGTATCTGTATAAAGTACTCTGGAGTCTGGATAGAGTGGTTTAAAGTAGTCGTAAAGAAATTCTAGCATCAATAACTTAGACAATTCAAGAACAGCAAACCCAAACCCGTGTGAAGTTTAGCTAAAACACACCACATAAAACATTTATCATCAGTATTTTTTATGTTTAATACTGCTCGCTTTAAAACAAGTTCTTTAGGTAAAGGAATAAAGGAGTTTCCTACGATTGGAGCATATTTACTCTCCTTCATTTTAATTTCTAATACCCCGCCTTCTGACCAACCAGATCCTCTTAGTTTTGCCTCTTCTGATACGTTAATGAACTGGGTGATTAAATTGTCTGCCCAGGTTTCTGTAAAATCATTATATGAAAGAATTACTTGTTGTTTAGTAGAGACCCATACTTGAAGCTGTTCACCTTGGACTGTTTCATAATCTACGTACACTGCTAACATTACTTTAACTGGTGGTTCTATAGCTAGTTTTTCAGGTATTTGCGAAATAGCATGTTTCACACTTTTTAGTACATTTTTTGGATCAATAACTTCTAAATCCGTTTCTTTAAAAACTTTGTCTAAGTGCTCAATTATTTCATCAAGCGCCATTGTCATGTTGAGTTCCTTTTTCTAACTCAAATTATTTTGTTTAATTAAAAATAATTAATTTTGTTTCACCTAAAGTAGTGGCTTTTTTTTTTTATTTGGCAGAATAAAGGGGAGACGAATTTTTACTTTTTTTACCCCTTAAAGTAGCGTTTTTGTATCTAAAAGTAGAAGATTTTCCTCTTGAGCCAGAATCCCCCTTTAGCTGTTAAATCACGCTGTTTTCGTGAGTAAAAACGATTGAATCGCACTGTTTTTGTGGATAAAAAACGCAAGAAAATGGCTTAAATCACACCTTTTTGGGGGGTTAAAAAGCATAAGAAAAAGTAGTGTTTTTTAGCCGTTTTTTAATAAACGGAGGAGTGAAACCGAAACCGAAACCGAAACTGAGCCAGACGCCCCCTTTAGCTGTTCTCTGGGGGACACGGGGAGGGGGAAAGCAGGATAGGGGAAACCCCAAGCGAAGCTAGAAAGGAGAAGAGGGAGGCGAGTACCTTCTGGAAGTTTGGAAAGCTGGAGGTGGGCGGGAGGGGGGGGGGGGGGGGGAACACGGGGAGGGGGAAAGCAGGATAGGGGAAACCCCAAGCGAAGCTAGGAAGCGCAGATGCTTCATGCTGCCGTGCGGAGCACGAGCGAGTGGGCGGAAGGGAGGGGTGCGGAGCACGGGTTTATCTAGTTTTGCTTTAATACACGACAAATTAAACAAATCTTTTTACTTAACCCTGTTTGATGAATGAAAACGAGTGTCAAGGTATATAAGATGAATCAAATACGAAGCACCAGATGCACTGACGCACCACGATTAAATCCATTGGGTTATTTCTGGGTAGCTGTGACCCACATACAGATGTCCCCAACTTCAAATCGAGGCTGCTCTTTAAAATGATGTTTCGGTTTGAATTTGGGGGCATTTGTATGGGAGTGAGACCTGGTCAAAACAAGATTTCTTTCCAGCTATAAGAAGGGAAAACACGTGAAACTCGTGATTTTGACACGTGATCTGGTGGGTCTTTAACATTTAAGGGCCAGCCACGAGTCCATTAAACCGCACGACTGTACGATACGATTCGATCACGCGGTCTCCAAGAACAAATGTGATTGGCGCATCGAGATCACGCGATCGAATCGTATCGTATAGTCGTGCGATTTTGGTGGACGTGTGGCCCTTCAATTAAAGCAGGAAGTTGTTGGTGCTTGTTCGTTTTCCAGTCTGTTTGCTACCCGTACGGTTTGAAGCAAATCAAATGGTAGGCCGAATGCCACAAGGGTTGACCATTGGACCATCGAGCAAGGGGGATCTCCCCACTCTATAAGTACAGTTGTATGGGATAATACTGACCTTTATTCAAGATAAAAACATTTGTAGACAGTAAAACAAAAATCTAAAGTAAATTGAAACTTCTTTTTTCCTTCCGCTCCCCCCCTCTTCCAATATCTAAAAATAAAACGTAATGTCCCATATGGCTTCGGCCGAGAGGACGTAAAGAATAATTAAAGGTTAATTGTTTCCCTGAATCGCTGCTTATTATATATGTGTTTAGGATCCACTCTATAAGTACAGTTGTATGGGATAATTGTTTCCCTGAATCGCTGCTTATGTGTTTAGGATCGCCTGATCCGGGTGGTGCTATTCTCTCTCTGTGTCTATCTCTGTTTCTCTGTCTCTGTCTCTCACTCTCTCTCTCTCTCTCTCTCTCTCTCTCTCTCTCTCTCTCTCTCTCTCTCTCTCTCTCTCTCTTCGTGTCTCTGTCTCTCTCTCTCTCTCTCTCTCTCTCTCTCTCTCTCTCTCTCTCTCTCTCTCTCTCTCTCTCTCTCTCTCTCTCTCTCTCTCTCTCTCTCTCTCTCTCTCTCTCTCTTCTTGCATATTCCCTGAAATATCTAACACAGCTAAGCCCTCCCTCCAGCCATCGTCACCCCCTCCCCCTGCCATGAAAATATCCTATATGTAGATAACCTTAGGTTACTCAGTATGTATTCAATCATTTATTAATGCCACCGCTTTTCTTTAAATCTTATATTTTGGGTCTGGCAAAATGACAGCCATATAAGGTAGCCGATAGCTACCTGATTAAAAAAAATCCGATTCCACGTTTATGATATATTGTGTTGATGCTTTGCAATATAACGTTCCCTGAAAGTTTCCAGGTTATTTATCTTTTGTTTGTTCTCTAAGTCGCATATGGTTGTGTATGCTTGTGTGTGAAAGTAGCATAGTTTTGTGTGTGTGCATGATTTGATTCTTCTAAAAGATTAGCTAAATTACGCGATAACGTTTCCTCTGCTATTTGACACAATGATGATTGCATGGGAAAACCAGACATAAGTCACATAAGTTTTTTAGCAAAAGCCAAAAATAGTAATAAAAAACGCACCAAAGTACCAATTTTCTATTTAGGGCATAATTATGTCTATTGTTGTGTATTCTACCAGTATCCACAACACGAAAGACAGTTTTGAATGATTTCTGTGTTTACTTAATTTGTTTAAGATCAAGTCAATAAAAACAAAGAGGCAAAGTTGTGTCTTGTATGTCCGATTTCTGCAATTGATATATCCCCAATATCAAACTTCAAATGGCTATAAAACCAAAACTAGACACAATAACTCAATTCTGTTTTCTGTGTGTTGACTAGGAATCTTTAGGTCCAACTTGTAAAACAATCAAATTATGCCAAAAATTTAATTCTGTTTTACCCATGCACTATCACTTACCGTATTTTACGGACTATAAGGCGCACCTGATTATAAGGCGCACCCCCCAAATTTTACCACAAATTTGGATTTTGTTATTATATTTTCTTACTATTTTATTGGGCATAATATAAGGTCTCAGTTAGGGGAAACGGCATGGCCTTACAGTCCGTAAATGCTTGTTATTTTACGTTCTTCATTCGTTTCCTTTTCCAGGATGTTAGTGGACTGGTGAACTAAGTGCTCCGTGCATCAACACTATGGGAGACGGGCAGGGAACGGGTCTGCTGTTATTACTGTCTGCCCTGACTACCTTTCCCGTCAACGTGCTGACACACACAGGCTTTCCCGCTGGTAAGCGATGACGATGGGTGATAGTTATATCGCATTGTAATTTAATTCTTATGATATATTTACTGTATATTATGCATGTCTTATTATTTCTGTGTTTATATGTGTGATTCATGTGCATGCCGGACAAAGAATGTCTTTATGTTTAAAGACAATACATTTTGATTGCTTGATTGATTGATTGATTGATTGAAGAATAATTATGAGCGATTTGCTCAGATGTCTGTCATCACTGGATGACATCAGCCTGCAGTATGGACCAAGAGTAAAGGAAGAGCTGCACACTATAACGATGTTCAATGGTATCGGAATATCATGGTACGGCTTAGTCTTGTGTGGAAGAAAAAAGACTCTCTATCGAGGGGAGCATTTGCCAAAGGGATGGGTTGGCCTTTGGGGACCTTACTCAACGCCAGCTGTCCTCAAATCCCTTTGGTCGAGAGAGTGGGGATGTACCCTGGGCAAGGCATCTTGGGTGGGGTTCCATGGCCAATGAATATTCATGCTCGTTTCCAAACCTTCTGTTATAGTATATTTCCTTATTGCGTATTTTTTTTAATCAATTTATATTAACTAGTTTTTTCTCTTACGTTCTAATCGATTATTACCTAGGTTTCTTATGCTTTATCACAGGGATTAAGCTTACTTTGTCTTGGGGGACCTTACTAAGCACCATGCATCCTCAAGCCCTTTTAGCCGAGAGAATGCGGAGGACCCTCGGAGAAGGCATCTCCACGATAAAGAAAATGTTAGCCCAGCCCTCCAAAACAGCCACTGCCTGCTCTGCTATTTGAAAATCGCAGCGGCAAACGAACGACGTGCATAGGACTTTATTTTCTCATGATCACATGTTATATATTTTATTACTGGTTAACCCCTTGCAGTGTTTTCAGGACATTCTCTTATCAAATTTGCGATTGTCCTATTGTCTTGGCCTCTGTTAGGACAATTGTCCTATTGTCTTGGCCTCTGTTAGGACAATTGTCCTATTGTCTTGGCCTCTGTCAGGACAATTGTCCTATTGTCTTGGCCTCTATCAGGACAATTGTCCTATTGTCTTGGCCTCTGTCAGGACAATTGTCCTGTTGTCTTGGCCTCTGTCAGGACAATTGTCCTATTGTCTTGGCCTCTGTCAGGACAATTGTCCTGTTGTCTTGGCCTCTGTCAGGACAATTGTCCTATTGTAGTGGCCTCTGTTAGGACAAATGTCCTATTGTCTTGGCCTCTGTCAGGACAATTGACCTATTGTCTGGGCCTCTGTCAGGACAATTGTCCTATTGTCTTGGTCTCTACCATGACAACTGTCCTATTGTCTTGGCCTCTGTCTGGACAATTGTCCTATTGTCTTGGCCTCTGTCAGGACAATTGTCCTGTTGTCTGGGCCTCTGTCAGGACAATTGTCTTATTGTATTGGCCTCTTTCAGGACAATTGTCTTATTGTATTGGCCTCTGTCAGGACAATTGTCCTGTTTGGGCTTCTGTCAGGACAACTGTCCTATTGTATTGGCCTCTGTCAGGACAATTGTCATATTGTCTTGGCCTCTGTCAGAACAATTGTCCTATTGTCTTGGCATCTGTCAGGACAATTGTCCTATTGTCTTGGCCTCTGTCAGGACAATTGTCATATTGTCTTGGTCTCTGTCAGGACAATTGTCCTATTGTCTTGGCCTCTGTCAGGACAATTGTCCTGTTGTCTTGGCCTCTGTCAGGACAATTGTCCTATTGTCTTGGCCTCTGTCAGGACAATTGTCCTATTGTCTTGGCCTCTGTCAGGACAATTGTCCTATTGTCTTGGCCTCTGTCAGGACAATTGTCCTGTTGTCTTGGCATCTGTCAGGACAATTGTCCTATTGTCTTGGCCTCTGTCAGGACAATTGTCCTATTGTTTCACAGCTGAAGTGGACTTTTGACATTGAATAAAAAGTTGTTTAAACCAAGTGGACTTTGGTCCTATTGTTTTTTGCAATCAAGGGGGTTGTTATACCCAGATGGGAATCAAATACCTTCTCTTATTTTTAGGAGAGTTTCTCCCCACCTGCCTCAGATTTATGACAAATAGTGTTGGAGTTGATTTATTATAAGAATTCACTTCACGATACTGGGCTGAGCATTATGTGTCCTATTGAGATTGCATGTTCAGGACAATTGTCCTATTGATGTTCTGGAGTCAGGACAATGGTCCTATTAGGGGTCCAACAATATGCATCAATGCCCTTCACCGTCTGCTCTGTATCTACTATGGGGCTGTTTGCAATATGCTGTACGCCCATAACCGTGTCTAACACGGGGTGTTTCTGTCATCGAATTTCGAGCCAGTTCAATGTGAAAACTCCATCTTAACTGTTCCATACTATTTGAAAAACGTACATCTACAGTTCTTTTCATTTCTACATCATTTTGTTTTGCTTGTGACATCAACAAATGGATGAGCAGTGGACAGATCAGTGAAGCGACCCTCTGAAGACCAAGTTTGGCTTGGCGCACAGCGATACAAGAAATCCATTATCCCTCGGCAGAGAAGAGGTTAAGGTCCATGTAAACTTGAACATGATTCACTTTTCCCCATGGCAACACATTGATATGCAAGTAATCCTATCACTGTGTTGTCATGGGGAAACAATGAAAATGTTAACTCGTATTGAGACCTTTAGTTTTCCACCGTTCTGTCACTTATCCAGAAATCCTTTCTGGAAACTCCACCGGACCACTGGATTTTCTCGTGGGCTCTGACGTCACCATTCAGTGTCGCCTTTTCAACGCCTCTCGCCATGACGTCACCCAAATGACGCTGCGCAGCGAATCATCAAAGGAGGATTTTGACGTCATCGTTGTTGGGGATGACGTCATAGAGAGCACGCTCCACAACGTCACACATATACAGAATGACGTCATCGCGTGTCGGGAGAATGGGAGCCTGCTTGCTGTTCAGTCCTGGTGTGTTGGATGTAAGTGTTGAGTGGTAGAGTAAAGGCCCCAAATATCCGGAAGCAAAATAAATCTGCCCAAAAGCTTCAAATAACGAGACACAAATTTCAAAGACTACACTAAACAGAGAATGCAATTTTCATATTCATGCTAATTTTAGTATCATAATCTCCAAAAAAGCAAGTTATTCGACTTTAAAAAAAAAACCAAACTGTCCGACATTAGGCCCCCTGGGGTCCAAAGTCCCGCCAGTGACACCTGCCCCTGGACAGCTTAAAATTGAAGCAAATCGACGACTCGTTGATAGCAGTCAATAGCACTAAGAAATGAAGAAGACAATAAATCACACTACTGTTATATCTTTAAATCAGAAAAGCGTTCTTATTCTTTGCAAACAAAAGACTCAAATCGAACCAAAATTATGCACATTCCATTTGCGCCATTTAGTGTTAGAAGCTTTCATTTGGAAAATCATTAGTGTTTTCGTTAGAAGACTTTCTAAGTCATGATTTTTAACACATGAACTCATACTCAGAGATTTTTACCCATGGGCTTTTTACCCCGTCTGACCCTATTATATTATATTATATTATATTATATTATATTATGTCACTGCATTATTAGAAGGCACCATTTGGCCACTGTACTTCGCCGTTTTTTTCCAAACACTACCGTCCGGTCTTAGGAGCCTTCCGACATTTGGGGCCCTTCCTCTATGGCTGAGAACCAGTTGTCCCCATTGCCGCCATCTTGGTATAAATCTAGCCAGAGAACTAGTTGGATGCGACGCCATGTTTATCCCAAGATGACGGCTGGGCCCCTCTGATACCATTGCTTGAACGTGGTGACAGCCCTGACATGGCCTTTGTTGTCGACGGGGCTATAATTTCAGTCATAATATTAATCTTAATGTCATTGCTTGGAAAAGGAAAATGGCGGCAATTGGTCCCCATCCGTAGGAGTTGATATAGGTAATAGTAGTAGTATATGTATTTGTTACTTTATAGTCACTGAGGCGTCTCTGTGAAATTCCGGAGAGCGCGTCTGCAGCAGCAGCAGTAGTAGTAGTAGTAGTAGTAGTAGTAGTAGTAGTAGTAGAAGTAGTAGTAGTAGCAGCAGCAGCAGCAGTAGTAGTAGTAGTAGTAGTATCAGTAGTAGTAGTAGTAGTGTGATATGTATTTATATGTGTGTGTGCTTGTGTGGTCGTGTGTGCATGTGCGTTTGCTTAAATAGATGAGTGTTCATGTGTGTGTTTGTGTGCGCGCGCGCATGTGTTTGTGCGTCATGTCGGTGCGTGCGTGCGTGCGTGTTTGCGTGCCGGCTTGTGTGCGTGTGCGTGCATGCGCGCGCGTGTGTGTGCGCGTGCATGTGTGTTTGTATTCAATCTTGTGCGTGCATGTGTGTGTTGGGGTGTGTGCCGGTGTGTGAAGGAGGAGGTGATGTGGGCATGCGCACGTAGATGGAATTTCTGTACGTTTGTGTGGCGCGTGATCGCGAGCGTTATTTTTCCTAGGTCTTTCACAAATTAGTTTCACAAATACAGACATTGGACACAGAAACGTTTCATCAAAGCAAATTAGTCTGCATTTCAAATGCACTAACTTTTCAGTCCTTCAGAGTAGGGGTACGGAGCTCAGCTATTCACTGAGATTTTTCTTTCAAATTAATTCATAGCGAAATCTGAGACTATCGGGCGGGAATCAAATAGTTTGATGTCTGTAGTCACGAGAAGGTAGTATAATATAGCGTAACTAGAGAACACTCCATCCCGCTCATTGTCGGATGCAAAAGACTCAATCAGGCCCGAAGCAGCTACGTTTAAAGCTGCCCTTGCAGTTGTTTGGGCAGATTAGATGGTCTGACAGTTCTATGCAACCTTTACAAGGCTCATACACGCGAACCATTCTCTCTCTCTCTCTCTCTCTCTCTCTCTCTCTCTCTCTCTCTCTCTCTCTCTCTCTCTCTCTCTCTCTCTCTCTCTCTCTCTCTCTCTCTCTCTCTCTCTCTCTCTCTCTCTCTCTCTCTCTCTCTTTTCTTTGTCCCACTCGCGGGCATGATGTAAAGAAGCTTTAACCTATCCGTTTACCCTCATTAAACATTCGTATTCATATTCTCTCTCTCTCTCTCTCTCTCTCTCTCTCTCTCTCTCTCTCTCTCTCTCTCTCTCTCTCTCTCTCTCTCTCTCTCTCTCTCTCTCTCTAATTAAGCGCTTAGAGCTTTAAGATTAAGCGCTGTCAAAGTTGTCTTTATAAATAAATGGACAAACTTAACCCTTTCACCGCCAGCCATATTTCAGCCAAAAAAGTGCCATTACATTTACCTGGGTAGAGAACAAATCCCATCTGCAGTATTGGGGATTCTTTTGTGACATATATAAAATAAGGTCTATCTTTACTTCCCAAAACTAAGTCAATTGGGTCTTTGGATAATAGACCCCAATTTGATGCCTTTTAGTGACATAGGTGTTAAATCACTGTGGTGCTAAAATGCGACTTTGGCGGTGAAAGGGTTAAAATGCAACATTTTCGTTGAATCTGTTAAGAGATTCATATAATGTGCGCGCACGAACTGATTATTAAATCGATTTGAACTAAAATAATTATGTGTGTGTGCTTGCGCGCGCGCGCACGTGTGTGTGTGTGTGTGTGCATACATGCGTGCGCGCGTGGATGCGTATGCGTGTGCAGACGCTCCCAGCCCAGATGTGGTCGCAGACTGCAGACTGTACCCCAGAGTGACGCTAGAATGTTGTGTACACACGGACCAACCCCAGGGGCACGTGTGTTCCGTGGCCTGGACCATGCACTATTCCTACACCTACAGCCACTCTCTGTAGGTCATCTGTAGAGTATCACCTCTCCCTGTCTCACTGTCTGTCTGTTTTGTCTGTTTTGTCTCTCACATGTCTCTCTGTCTGTCAGTGATCGTCTGTGTCTTTCTCTTTCTGACTTTTTTTTTATATCTGTCTCATCGTGTTTGTTTCTCATCGTCTCTCTCTCTCTCTCTCTCTCTCTCTCTCTCTCTCTCTCTCTCTCTCTCTCTCTCTCTCTCTCTCTCTCTCTCTCTCTCTCTCTCTCTCTCTCTCTCTCCCTCTCTCTGTGTCTTGTCTGTCTGTGTGTGTAATTCTGTATGTTTGCTCCCTCCTCTCTTTATGTCTCCGTATCTGTCTGTCTGTCTCTCTGTGTCTCTCTTTCACACACACACACACACACACACACACACACACACACACACACACACACACACACACACACACACACACACGCGCGCGCGCGCGCGCGCGCGCGCGCGCGCGCGCGCGTACACACACACACACATTGTAGTGTATGTATGTGCACACGTGTGTGCGTGCGTGCATGCGTCTGTCTGTCTGTATCTTTTGTTTCTTTTTGTACGTAGATCAGCAAACAGGATATTACGTGCAACCTGATTGACTAAAGGAACCGGAACTCTTCTCACGTTTCAACCATTTCTTTTTCATTTGTCATCGCCAGCCATGCATTCATAGCGTCCTTAACCCCCCCCCACCCCCACCCCCCCCACCCCACACATGCCCCTTTCACCTGTCGTTTCATGTTTCGTTTTTGTAACGAACCCCTCTCACCCCCACCCCCCCACACACACACACACACAGTTCTACAGAACGTCTGATTGTGTGCACTAATACATTATAATCTTTAGCGCTTAATCTGCTATTTTGTTTATATAAACCATTTTCTAGAGCGCCTATTCTTTAACCTCTAAGCGCTATACTATTCCCAGTGGCGCAGGAACAGAAGCAATGGGGTCACTGTTCAAACATGCATTCATAATATAATAGCCCTAACCCCCCACCCCCACCCCTATATGCCCCTTACACCTCTCGTTTCATGTTTCTTCTTTGTACACCCCCCCCCCCCCCCCCACCACACACACCCCAGTTCGACAGAACGTCTGATTATGGACACAAATAAATTCTACTCTTTAGCGCTTAATCTACTAAAATATTTTTTTTGGGGGAGAACATTTCTAGATCGCCTATTCTTTAATCTCTAAGCGCTTTACTATTCCACTAAAACATCTCTTAAAAACAACCCCTGATATACTTTGCCTGGACATAATCCTCCCCACCCCCACCCTCATTTTCGCGCATGCACACACTCACCTATCTATAAAGATTTACTATTACTGTAGCAAACCGTACACACTTACGAGCGTCGTTCTAAACGTCTTCAATATTGGAGTTGCTTTGAAAAATGTAACCTTTGACTTCTTTACATCAAACCTTCAACATACTACCCTTTGACTTGAATACACTTTCTCAGTTTTGAAATCCATGTTCACAATGCGGATTTATTGGAGTTGTAGGGGGGTACCCTTCATACACTGGAATAGCATATGACGCTTCGTACAGCATTACAATATAGAACGATAATAATAACAATAATAATATAACACAACGCATCTTTTGTTTCACTTCTTTCAGGGTTTATTATTGTGTTCTACGTTTGGGGTGTGTGAAAATATAGAACATGTTCTTCATTTTTATAGAGGAGGATGAGCGGTGGGTCATAGGCTAGCAAGGCATGTCTGCTTTTAATTCTTCTTCTTCTTCTTCTTTCTTCTTCTTCTTCTTCGATCGCTCAGACAGTTTCCTGTCAATTATGAGCGCAGATGCGTCATGCTGCCGTTATGAGCCTAACTAAGAAATAGTTAGGCCCAGCAAGTCCGACTTCGGCTGGAGGAAATGTGTTTGAAAGCGTTTCGTGAAAAAGGGGCAGGAGAATGGAGCGGTAAGGCAGAAAGATAGTAGATGACAGTAAGCAAAGGGAAAAGGCAGAGTCAAAGAGAGTGACAGATTAGAGGAAGCTACAAGCACAGAACTTCCAGAAGGTGGGGGAACTATTTATATAAAAGACGGGGGACTTTTAATTCAAGCCCGCACGTCCAGAATGGCATCTGACCACTCTGCTACCTGGCAGGCATAGTCGGACCCGACAGACTCGCACAGGGCCTACATACCGTAATGTTCGGCCTGTAAGGCGCTAAGGCGCATAAGGCGCACCCCTGAATATCAAAAAATGTATTTAGGTCACATATAAGCCGCAGCTAAATTGGTAAATAATATAGGAACACACGTGACATGCGACATGTGATTGGTAATGGAGGGTGGAAAAGAATGTAAAATAACAAAGCGAATGAACGAAAATGGTAAAGTATGATAAAATGGTCTTCTTCAGTGTAGCAATTGGGGTCACTTTTTTAACCCTTTCGCCGGCAAAGTCGCATTTTAGCACCACAGTGATTTGACACCAATGCCACTAAAGGGCATCGGTTTGGGGTCTATTATCTAAAGACCCTATTGTCTTAGTTTTGGGAAGTAAGGATAGACCTTATTGTATCACAGAAGAATCCCCAATGCTGCAGATGGATATTGGTCTCTACCCAGGTAAATTGAATGGATATTTTTGTGCTGAAATGTGGCTGGCGGTGAAAGGGTTAAACATTTAATTTGACATTTTGTGCTTAAAATCCATCGAAATGACACGTTTGTGATAACGTAAGCAATTTATTCATTTTAGACGATTGACAATCTGTATTTTTTTCTGTTTTGAATATAGATAAGGCGCGGAATGCGCAAGGGTCAATGTCTCATAATCCGATAATTATGGCACTTTGAAAGAAACAAATACATTGCAGAGAGCAAGACGAATCACTATGGCGGTCATTCCCAGGGAGCAGTGCACCGGATGGTCGGTTTGAGGTGTCTCATTGTGTACAGTGGCCCCTGCATGAGAGGGGGACGAACAATCCGGGGGGACTGTTTTACTATAGGAGCATCACCGTGAGAGTCACCGCCTCCAGTGCTATGGGAATTGAAAGAGCGTTTTTCACCTTTGTGCCTGCTCATTATGGTAAGTGTGTTTGTGTGTGTGTGTGTGTGTGTGTGTGTGTGTGTTTGTCTGCGTCAGTGTGTGTTGGACTTTGAAGCTTGTCTTTCTGTCTGTGTGTCTTTCTGTCCAATTCCTTGTCTGCCTGTTTGACTGTCTCTGTGTCTGCCTGTCTGCATTTGGTTATCTCCATTCACTTCCCCCCTACCTACTTCTCTCTCTCTCTCTCTCTCTCTCTCTCTCTCTCTCTCTCTCTCTCTCTCTGTCTCTCTCTCTCTCTCTCTCTCTCTCTCTCTCTCTCTCTCTCTCTCTCTCTCTCTCTCTCTCTCTCTCTCTCTGTTTCTCTCTCTTTCTCTCTCTCTCTCTCTCTCTCTCTCTCTCTCTCTCTCTCTCTCTCTCTCTCTTCTCTCTCTCTCTCTCTCTCTATCTCTCTCATCCCCCCCCCCCCCCCACACACACACACACACTGATAATCCACATTAGGAGCCAGAATGGTCAGCGCTTTGACCGCAGGCCCTCAAAAGAAGAAGGAACATTAAAACTATCTTCATAGTTGCCATTCATTTCTTCGTCGTCATCATCATCATCGTCGTCATCATCATCATCATCATCGCATCATCATCAGTCTCACCACCATCAACACCACCATCAACACCACCATCAACACCACCACTATTAGAACCACAATGCAGTCATCATAGTTATCACCATCACCACCATCATTACATCATCACATAATCACCACCATCACCACCATAATAATAATAATAATAATTAATAACATTTATATGGCGCAGTATCCTGACAACAGCTCAAAGCGCCTTACAGATACAACGCATATACAAAACACACATGAACATGATAATACAGGCACGTAATACTACTATTTAAATACACAATAGAACACCAGGACATACAGATCATATAAGATACATATAAATATACACATGCACAATAAGAGATAATAACATATGCAAACGGAAGAAAACATAAAAAAAAACACGCACTCGCCAGCTTAAGGCCAACATATTGACGTCGTTAAAAATAATATTTGAAAATGAATGTAAGTGAAGAGAAACGACACACACTCGCGTACGCCCATGCACACATTTAAAAAAATAAAAAATAAAAAAATAAAAATCAAATCCCCACCCCACCCACTAATCCGCTCCAGTCAACAAAATGACAGAAGTCAATAATAAAGTAAGAATGGAGAGGGGAGGGGGGATTCACACACACACACACACGCATGCGCATGCACACACGCAAGCATACACACACAGAGACATACACGCGCATGCACACACACACACGTACACACACACACACACACACACACACACACACACACACACACACACACACACACACACACACACACACACACACACACACACACACACACACACACACACACACACACACACACACACACACACACACACCTTGGAGTTATCTATCTCAAACATAGTGTACGCATCAAGGCCAAGGCACCATCTCTCTACTTCGCTCCAACACGTCGGCCTTCATTAGAGGGAAGAATGAGGGGAGAATGAGGAGAAAGGATAATCACTCAACAAAAGAAGTGCAGTAGGATTTTCTGAAGAGATAGGTTTACATCATCACCACCATCATCACATCATCATCACCACCATCATCATCATCATCATCATCATCATCATCATCATCATCATCATCATCATCATCAGTCTCACCACCATCAACACCACCACTATTAGAACCACAATACAGTCATCATAGTTATCATCACCATCACCACCATCATTACATCATCACCATCATCACCATCATCATCATCATCATCATCACATCATCATCATCACATCATCATCATCACATCATCATCACCATCATCATCATCATCACCATCATCATCATCATCATCATCATCATCATCACAACCTCATAATCACATCATCACCACCACCATCACATCATCATCATCATCATCACATCATCACCATAATCACTCCTCCTCCTCCTCCTCATCATCATCATCATCACCTATCCTCCTCTTCCTCCTCCTCCTCATCATCACATCATCATATGATCATCATCACCACCATCATCATATCATCATCATCACATCATCATCATCACATCGTCGCCACCACCACCACCATCATCATCATCATCATCATCATCATCATCATCATCATCATCATCACTATCACCACATCATCATCATCATCACCGCTCCTCCTCCTCAATCGATGACGGGTTCCACAGTGGTTCCAGGGTCAGCGGATGACGTCATGGTCCACAATGACGTCACAGATGGAGGCAGTCTCCTGGTGACGTGGTGCCACAGTTACACCCTCAGTCAGACTCTGTGTCATGGCATGAGCACCATGACCTATCTCATTACCGCCTATTCCGCCTTGGACCCACGACAACATGTAAAGGTGTGTGTGCGTGCGTGTGTGTGTGTGTGTGTGCGTGTGTGTGTGTGTGCACTGTGTGTGTGTGTGTTGTGTGTGTGCGTGCGTGCGCGTGCGTGTGCGTGCGTGTGTGTATGTGTGCACTGTGTGTGTGTGTATGTGTGTGTGTGTGTGTGTGTATGTGCGCGCGAGCGCACTGTGTGTGTGTGTGTGTGTGTGTGTGTGTGTGTGTGTGTGTGTGTGTGGAACATGCAAATACGAATACGAGGGTAAAATACGAGTAGACTAAATGTTGCTATGCTCTGCAGGGATTGTCTTTAGCCATGACAAGCTCCTAGCATAACATCACCAGTTTCCAAAATCCCGCGGAGTCGGAGTGTGGCTGCCCACGAGGCAGGATTAATAAAAACGGGCACACACGTAATGTTCTCATCCCTAGCTGGTGCATTTGTACCATAGTGTTCAAGTGTTTTGGCTGTTTAGACGATCCCTGGGGTCTTTTAGCCAGGGTATGACAAAAACAAACAACATGAGAGTTTCAGGAATATGTCATATCTCATTTCCACCTATGCCCACGACAACATTTTAAAGGCAAGAAAAATGTGAATACGAATACGTGGGGAAATGCGAGTATGATGAATATGTCGTATCTCATTACCGCGTAAATAAGGAAATGTAAATACCAATACGAATACGACGGGCAAATACGAGTTTGAGGAATAAGTCGTATCCCATTACTGCCTATTCTGAGTTGGACCCAAGACAACTTTTAAAGGTGAGGAAAATGGACGAATGCGAGTTTGAGGAATATGACATATCTCATTACAGCCTATTCCCTCTTTGCACCCAAGACAACATTTAAAGGTGAGGAAAATGGAAATACGAATGCGAGTTTGAGGAATATGACATATCTCATTACAGCCTATTCCCTCTTTGCACCCAAGACAACATTTAAAGGTAAGAAAAATATATGTATACGAATACAAGTATGAGGAAGATGTTCTATTTCATTACTGCATATTGTACGCACAACAGCATATTAAAGAAACGGAAAACACGAACACGTGTATTATGCGAATGCGAATATCTTTTATTGTGAGCATAAATGAGAGAGAGAGAGAGATAATTTGGGGGGGTCTTAGAGCTAAAGAATAATTTGTCTTGTCTTATCTAAACTAACACACACACACACACACACACACACACACACACACACACACACACAACAACACAACAACAACACACACAACAACAACAACAACAACTCAGAAAGAAGATATCATCTCACTTTTGAAGCTAAACTGTTTCCAAAGAATATGCTAACATCTGATTGGCTCATCAGGTGCACGTGGTCAACTGCTCCTCCGACGACAACAGAGAGGAGCAGCAGGAGAAGATAACTGGCCTGGTCCCCTACACCACTTACAACGTCACAGTTATCCCCCGTGGCGACTCCTTTTCAGGGCCCGCTACTCACGTAAAGAGCAGGACAAGTCAGAGCAGTGAGTTCTGTAACAATTTTAAAGATACACTGACGATGGGTTGCTGTGACCCACATACACATGTCCCCATCTTCAAATTGAGGCTGCTCTTTAAAATGATGTTTCGGTTTGAATGTGGGGTCATTTGTATGGGAGTGAGACCTGGTCAAAACAAGACTTCTTTCCAGCTATAAGAGGGAAAACACGTGAAACCCGTGATTTTGACACGTGATCTGGTGGGTCTTTAACAATGCTTCTAGCATGGTATTCATGAGAGCATCATATAAAGTTAAACAGGGTAGTAACATGTAAATTAAAGGGTAGAGTGACATAGAGGTAACGCGTTCGTGAAACCCGAGTTCGAACCTGGGTACAGGGGATTTGTCCTCTCACTCTGCACTATAGGCCTTACGGTCTGAACGTGGAGTCTTTCGGATGAGACGATAAACCGAGGGCCCAATAAACCCAGTGACAACGAAAAAGTTGTCATGTGGTCAAAATGTAACGCCTTCTGGACCAAAAGGCCATTTGAGGCATTTAAAATTGTAGAGATGTTAACCACCGGCTGTTGGGTTGGTCCCTGAAGTCTTTAAGCCAGGGTGTGATGACAACAACAACAACAACTTTGAACGATGCTTCTATTTTTCTCCAGGGCCTCTGAAGCCTCTGACGGTCATCGGGTGGTCTGGCGGGGATTCCCGTTCTAACGTTGTCCTATACTGGAAGGTAACGTACAGTAACCATTAGTTCGGCTAAATTCGTGGGTCAGTGTGTGTGTGTGTGTGCGCGTGTGCGTGTGTGTGTGTGTGTGTGTGTGTGCGTGTGTGTGCGTGTGCGTGTGTGTGTGCGTGCGTGCGCGTGCGTGCCTGCGTGCGTGTGTACGAGAGAGAGAGAGAGTGTGTGTGTGTGTGTAGGGGTGGGGTGGTGGAGGGGGTGGAAGGCGGTTCGGGTTCTTGGTTTGTTTCACCTCCACACTCTTTAAGCATATTTTGCTTTATGACCGGTACTTATCGTTTGTTGATGTCTTGTACTTTCCATTTAAGCTTAATTCGGGAAATAGGTTTTCAAGGGGGAAAAACTATCCAAATGTGTATTACTTAAAGTTAGTCTGTTTGCATTTAACAAAAAACAACAAGCAAAAACCACAGACGCAAACAAGCAAACAACAAACATCCGCATGTTTCTTATTTTCTTTCACTTTATTGGCGGATCGCGGATGGGTTTTCGGGCGGACGTTTTCGTAAATGAATGTGCACAGACCCTAACTCTCTACACCATCTCTGCACTCTCCCTTTCAGACTCTCCCTCATGTATACCGAGGAGGACCCATCGTGAGCTATGACGTCAATGTGACATCAACAGCAGAAATGACGTCACAGACGCGTCATTACCATTTCCCCGTCAGCGAAGAATCGCTGAGGACAGAAAGACAGCTGGTGACGTCACCGCGAGTGCTGGAGGGCTGTGATGAAAAATGTGACGTCACTCTGACGTCATCGACCATTGTGGGACCATCTGCGCCGACCTCTGTCGGAATTTCTGCACGACTTAAAGGTCTCTCTGTTTATCTGTCTGGCTGTCTATCAGTATGTATGCATGCCTGTATGTATGTATAGGTGGCACTTACATCAGCCACCAGGCCTCCGTCTGCTGATCCCCAGTGGACCAGTGTATATAGTTTTAACCTCAAGTTTTAGGAACGGATCCCAAATTATTTACGTTTTAAAATTAGGCATTGACAGCACAAGCCGCCTGTCAGTCGCGTACCAAGTTGGACTTTAAACGCCGTGAGGCCCAGTCCAGTAATTGGAAGAAGAAGAAGGAGGATATGTTACGCCCAATCCGTACGTAGACTTGCCTATTTCATGAAGTGGGCAAAATGCTTTGCCCAGTTAATGAAATGAACAATGTATATCAATTGTTTTAATTCCCATTCACACAGGTATTGATTCAGGTTGATTCAACAGTAACACATCTTTCTACATTGTATTTTCGGCCCCATTCTACCCCTCTCACCCCCAACTCTACTGAATGCTACAAGGGCATGCCTGAGCCACACGTTTCATTAAACATTTGATCTAATTAAGTCTGAATAAAGGAACTCACAAACAGATGTAACTTCTCATTCTATTGAACCTGTTCTAATTTCTGTGTGTTTATGGATGAAACAATATTGTTTAATCATAGCACTTTTTCAAAGAAGTTTGCCCATTTCATGGCCATTTCACGAACTGGGCGTAACATATGCGCGCGCCACGTTTATGTTTTTGTTGTTGTCTTTTTGTGTCATTTTACAAGCGTGTTCAGAAAAAATGAACAACTTCTTTGTTTTTTGTTTGTGTTTTCTTGCTTGTTTGTTTGTTTGTTTGTTTTAAGAGACATTTAACAAAAAAATTAATATCGCTATTTACATTTTTTTTCTGACAGACCTGAACGAACCTGTGGTCTACACGGAAAAGGTGGAAAACGGAAGTCGAGTAGTATCATGGGAAGGGTCTGTGAACGTCACTTCCGTCGTATGGTGTTTCGGTGCCCCATTTGATTCAGACTCCTCCTTGATTCAATGCCAGGTAGGGGGAAATGTTATTTCTTCTGGGATATTTCAATGGGGTTCATTGCTGTTGTTCTGGCAGTACAATATGTATCAAGAAACAATTTTAGATTAACTGAAATCCCGTTTATGGTTATCCATTGCTGTTATGTCTTGTCAATAACGTCATTTTGCACTTGTGTATTTGTTTGTGTGATGCTTTGGTCAATGAAGTTGCAGTCTGTTTCAATCATTTCTGTTGGATGGATTTTTAACATTTACTGCATATTATTGTATGTGTATGTATGTGTGTTTGTGTTTGTTTTTTCCCCTAACATTTTCTAAATCTTGGAATAAGAAGAAGATAACTACATCTTTGAATTCAATTTGAACTCCCAGTCTCTGGCATTCATTGAAAAAATACTTTTCACATAATTTTTTTAATCGTTTTTGTACCCGTCCTTTTGTATGTGTTTCATATGTACCACTCTAAAGATTTAACTTGAAGTCTTTCGTTTCATTTATACTTCCATCTGTTTGTATTCTGTCTCTCTGTCTTTGTCTGTCTTTCTCTCTCTCTCTCTCTCTCTCTCTCTCTCTCTCTCTCTCTCTCTCTCTCTCTCACTCTCTCTCTCTCTCTCTCTCTCTCTCTCTCTCTCTCTCTCTCTCTCTCTCTCTCTCTCTCTCTCTCTCTCTCTCTCTCTCTCTCACTCTCACTCTCTCTCTCACTCTCTCTCTCTCTCTCTCTCTCTCTCTCTCTCTCTCTCTCTCTCTCTCTCTCTCTCTCTCTCTCACTCTCTCTCTCTCTCTCTCTCTCTCTCTCTCTCTCTCTCTCTCTCTCTCTCTCTCTCTCTCTCTCTCTCTCTCTCTCTCTCTCTCTCTCTCTCTCTCTCACTCTCTCTCTCTCTCTCTCTCTCTCTCTCTCTCTCTCTCTCTCTCTCTCTCTCTCTCTCTCTCTCTCTCTCTCTCTCTCTCTCTCTCTCTCTCTCTCTCTCTCTCTCTCTCTCTCTCTCTCTCTCTCTCTCTCTCTCTCTCTCACTCTCTCTCTCTCTCTCTCTCTCTCTCTCTCTCTCTCTCTCTCTCTCTCTCTCTCTCTCTCTCTCTCTCTCTCTCTCTCTCTCTCTCTCTCTCTCTCTCTCTCTCTCTCTCTCTCTCTCTCTCTCTCTCTCTCTCTCTCTCTCTCTCTCTCTCTCACTCTCTCTCTCTCTCTCTCTCTCTCTCTCTCTCTCTCTCTCTCTCTCTCTCTCTCTCTCTCTCTCTCTCTCTTCTCTCTCTCTCTCACTCTCTCACTCTCTCTCTCTCTCTCTCTTTCTCTCTGTTTTCATTCTTTCGTTAATTTTTGTTTCTATCCCCCCCCCCCCCCCCCCCCATTTAGTAGGTTTACCTTATTCACACGCTCTTTTCTATTTTCAGACTGACCTGGGCCAGAAGGCGGTGGACAGTCCAGAGGTCCAGCAAGTGGTCATCTCATCCACTCTCCTCTCCCTCTCCCTTCCTCAGGACTCGCCACCATCACTCCCCCAGCCCCAATCCCACCACAGCTACTTTCAGTCAGGAGCTCACTCCGTGTGTGAGAACTGTCGCTGGCACTTTGCTGTTCTTCTGACTGACATTGACACTGATGCTGACACTGCCATTCGCAAAGCTAGCATCGTGCCACTTGGCCAAGATGATTTGCACGACGCTGATATTTTACTGCTTGAAACCGACAATCGGCACGGCACTAACACTTTAACAAAAGACAGTCAAGATTTGCATGACACTAGCACGACACATGTTTACACCAATGAATTCGACCACACTAAATACAACAAACCGGGCTCTAAAAATAAACCAAACTCTGACTCAGAAGCTGACCTCCTCCCCAATATGGCGGATGTGAAGACAGATTCTGATGACATCACCACCAATAGTCCCAACACAGAAGCTGACAATATGGCGGATGGGAACACACGTTTTGATGACGCGAGCACATATTCGACCGATGTCACAAAAGCCCCTTTTGGTAGCAGCTCTTCGTTATTCAGTGAAGAGGTGATCAATGAGGACACTACGAAGCAGGAATCTAATTCTTTCGGAGCAGGACATTTTGATCCACGAGCCACGGCAATGAGTGGCGCAAACCCCAGTGTAGCTGGCGAGAGAAGCAGCGTTTCTGATGTCATGGATCTGATGAGGAAGAAGAGGAAACGTGGTGCAGCCAAGATATACGACTCTAAGACAAGTTCAGCAAAGTCAGCGAGAATCTTGAGGCATGGAAACAGCGGGGCTGCCAGACTTGTGTGGAATCGGTGCCAGTATGCTATGGATGGGGGTGAGTGTGAAGTGTCTCTTGAGAGTGTGTGTGGAGGTGGAAAGGAATTGTGTGGAGTGTATATTAATATCGGCTGAATTGTTCAGACTGAGGGTTAGAATGCACTTCCGATTCAAGACATGCCCCTTTGAATGAACTTATGTCCATATCAATTAGTAACTATCTTGATTATTAAAAAAACACTTTGAGAATTTCCTGGTTTTGCAGTACCTCCAGGATCGTCCCACTATCTTTATAGTTATTAATGCCCCATATTCCAGGCCAGATGACGTTAAACGAACGTTCATCATTCAGTATGTCCATATGACTTTTGTATATTACATTTTTAATAAAGCCAAGCTTTCCAACTCATTATTTCAAGATGGCGGCCAAGATGGCTGCCTGGTCACCTAATAGGCTTTACATTTTGAAGTACAACATATAAAAATAGATATTTTGTGTCTAAAATAAGGTTTCGAGAATGGGCAATCTTACTAAGCTGGTTTTCTACTTGGAATTCTGCAGAGTTACCTCTGCCTGAGGTGACGGTGGCAGAGAGCGTGACAGGGGAGGAGAGCGTGACGCTGAGGATTCACAGCACGTGCAGCGTGAGTCACGACCAGGCCAGACCCCTGCAGGCCCAGGTCACGCACACCACGCCGCCTACGATCAGCTGTGTTGAGAATGACAGGACAAAGAGTAAGCTGCCCCCCCCCCCCACCACCACAGACGTATTAACCCTTTCACCGCCAAGGTCGCATTTTAGCACCACAATGAGAAGTAAGGATAGACCTTGTTTTATATATGTCACAGAAGAATCCTCAATAATGCAGATGGATTTTGGTCTCTACCCAGGTAAACTGAATGGACATTTTTGGCTGAAATATGGCTAGCGGTGAAAGGGCTAAATTTAGTTAGTATGCCGATGCCCAAAACACACACACACACACACACACACACATATATACATATATTGAAAGCTTCCCTTTTTCTTCTGTTCTTTTTACACCCACCCACCCTTCCTCCATTCTTTTGGCATAGAAACCTTGTGAAGCTGATTCTGCTCGCAATAATGTAGGCCTGTTCTTTGTTGCAACCGTCTATGTTGATGATTTTCTCATTCGGCAAATGATGGTACGGCTATTTTTCTTTCTTATGTTCGATTTGATCAGTGCGATGTTTCGATTGTCAAACTGATGTCTATCTTCTTTGCATCACTGACTAAAGCTGGAAGTCCACATCCACATTACGGCAGCTTTTTCTGTTGTTGTTGTCCTAGAATCCGTGACGAAACTTGAAGTTTTGAATCCATGCAAACAGAAACGGCAGGCGCCTTTTCTGTTTGAAAGAGATGGTACCCTACCTATCCAAACACGACCTTGACCGAAATCCCCCCCCCCCCCCCCACCCCCCCCCCTTTCCATAGCTGATCGAGGCATTTTTCTTCTCAGATTTCATGGTGCCGTCCCTACTTCGTGGACGGCAACGGCAGAATTCGATACATTCTCCGAAAACTCCTGCCGTGCCGGTGCTGTCGACGGTACCAGTGACTTGCCGTTGCCGTTTCGTGTCTTCTGGATTCAAGCAGTATAAATTTAGTTTGAGCGACATAATGTTTGGCGTTGTCGTTGCCGTCGCCGTGCCGTTTTCGTAGGTCTGGATTTCCAGCTTAAAAAAAAAAAAGAACCTTCAATCAATGATAAGAGCTAAGAAAAACGAGTAAGGTACAGTCAGTTTGGCAATGGCTTGTACCCACGTGTCGTCATATCCGGCCACAAGGAGCGCCATATTATGGGAGACCGCCATCTTAGTCAGTAACTTTGTTTGAAAAATGCCAGATCGATGCTGCGTATTTGGCTCTTTCCAATTCGAAACTTTTCTAAACTGTATTTATAACATCTGGATGTTTTCTTTACACATTTAGATAACATTTTAACTTTGTTTACACACAAATAAGGACTAAGATGGCGACACTTCCGTTGGAAGGGTCGAGATGCGCACGCAGGTGGGGGGGGGAGCCATAGTGTAAATATGTTCGTTAATACTACCACGCTTCCTGATACTACTGTAAATATGTTCGTTAATACTACCACGCTTCCTGATACTACTCAAAAGAAGTTAACCCATTTAATGCCATGCATGCTACACTCTTGTGTAAATGGTATCGAAGATACGCTAACGCAAGAAAATAATTGTGTGTTTTTTACTTTCAGCGATAGTCAGTTGACTTGTTTCGACTCTATGTTGATGGCACTTTTACTGTGCACTTTTTGAGTTGTTGAGTCTCTCTACTTTGCACTTGTTTTACCAGTTATGTCTTGATAAATGATCTTTTAATGAGAATGAATTATTACGCCAGTATTGTAACAACAAGCAAAATGTGATATCATTGTGTGTGTGTGTGTGTGTGTGTGTGTGTGTGTGTGTGTGTGTGTGTGTGTGTGTGTGTGTGTGTGTGTGTTCAGTTCATTTAACGCCTGTTCATTATTGATTATATTAGACGAAAAGTAAAATAAGAAAACAATAGCAATAAACTGTAATCTCTAGCTAACAATTATTAACGTACTGAAATGACAAAACTAATTGATTGAAATGAATGAAAGAAACATCAAAGCAAGTTTACAACTTTGGATTGTGCAATGTGTGTGTGTGTGTGTGTGTGTGTGTGTGTGCGTGTGTGTGTGTGTGTGTGTGTGTGTGTGTGTGTGTGTGTGTGTGTGTGTGTGTGTGTATGTGTGTGTGTGTGTGTGTGTGCGTGCGTGTGCGTGCGTGCGTGTGCGATAGATTTCACCCTGCAAATGCAGAACAGCGGCGCCATGGGAAGAGAGCTCCGTCTGACTGACTTGACCAGGGGAAGTAACTACACTCTGTGTGTCAGGCTGCGATCCGAGAGAAATCACGGGCCTTGGCAACGACGGTGGTTCTTAGTGGGTCAGTTCGTGAGAGAGAGAGAGAGAGAGAGAGAGAGAGAGAGAGAGGGGGGGGGAGCAAAAACTCAAATTCAACATTTTATTGCCATTAGCAAATTATAAACCCACATGGCAAGGAGGGTACTGTCAAACATACATCTGTATCGTTACAAAATCGGGACTTTCCTGGAGTTGCACTGCCTCCGGGCATTGCCTCCAGGATCGTTCCCACCATCTTTATATCTACTAATGTCCCGTATGTGTCTGTTTCGGACCGGAGGACGTTAAACGGATTTTCATTCACGGGTACTGTCAAACAACATAGTTGGCATGAGAAACAACTAGTCTTCTCAAAAAAAGATAATAATGATGATAACATAATGACAAATAGTTACAAATAAATTTCTCCACAGTATAATCATTTTCCTTCCCCTCCTACTCTTAATTCCCCAACTCCATCTCCATAGCCACATTATAATTCATCATTAAACATTCGGTAAAGATGGAGTTTAGCATGTCATTGGGGTTGCTAAAATCCACCTTTACCAAAATGCTCCGCCTTCCTAAGATCTTAAGAGCTCTTTGATGACAAGACCTTGATATTTCATATTTATATTTTTAATAATGCCCCATGAACCACAACACCACAATGACCAAATACATCCATAATAATTTAATGTCTGCGCGTGTTACCGAGCATAATGAATGTTTTTCAGTTTGTTTGTTCCGTTTTCTCAAAGCTCTTCAATTTCGTTTCTTATTTCGTTCAATCAAAGCTGACCACATTATGTTCGTCTGTTTCATGTGCAGCAGACGACAGGGGTCACGTGACGGCTATCCTGGTTTCCTGTCTGGCCGCCTTCCTGTTGTTGGTGTTTCTGCTGGGCTGTTGTGTGTGAGTTGATCTGTTGGCCTTGGGGTTTAAAGGTGGACCCTGACGGATGAGCTTTTGCAAGAAACACATCGAGATCACAGAAAGACAGCCTTTTCAAGGATCGGAACACTCACTTTGTTCTGGTTTTCTAGAAATTAAACCGTAAAAACGGCGATTCCTCCTTGGCGGAGATGCCGAAGAGAATAGCCATTTTGGATAGGGTGGGTGGAGGTCACTCATTGTGGTTGAATCGGGGTTTTTTTTGTAGTGCAGTAAAAAACACCAATTGGAGCTATTTCCTTTGTTGTGAGCAAAACTCCTTTAGATAAACTATAACATTTTAAAAAATAAAAATAAAAAGGCTTGCGAAAATTTCTTGCAAACAATTTGGCGCCCATTAGAAAAGGGACAGCACACGCCTTCTCTTTGGGTGAAATAATTTTACTTCCAGCACCTCCGCCAGGGAGGAATCGCCGATTTGACGGTTTGATTTCAAGGAAACCAGAGCAAAGTGAGTTGCAATCTCTGTAAATGGTGTTTTCATGGTGATCTCGATGTGTTTCTTACAAAAACTCATCCGTCAGGGTGCCCCTTTAAGTTTTTGAACGCAGCCGCGCGGAGCGAAAGCTGCGTAATGTTTGCAAGGGAATTTGTTTGTTCATGACAATATCTAATTATCTGACTATGTCACCACAACATTCACTCAAATGACAAAAAAACAAGCACGTTTTCGTTTCCCAACGTTTCAGCAGTTGCTTTCCTATGGGGGTGACCATGTTACCTCGATAGCGTGTGAACGGAAGCACGCAGGAGGCTGAACGTTTGCACGCGGATAGGTACTTGGCATAGCGAGGTTAAGTTCGAAACTGAAGGTCATTGGTCCAAGGTCAATGTCACTGGAGCCGAAAATGCCGTAGCGCGTCTGCTGGACCGTAGCATTATGAGAGACTCCGTCGGCCTACTGAAAACCAACACGCTCTCTCTCTCTCTCTCTCTCTCTCTCTCTCTCTCTCTCTCTCTCTCTCTCTCTCTCTCTCTCTCTCTCTCTCTCTCTCTCTCTCTCTCTCTCCCCCCCTCTCTCTCTCTCTCTATCTGTATGCACTTTACTTCCAAATGTAGTGCTATAATCATAATCATGATATTACAGGTACAGATGTGTGAGAAACGTGAAGGAGAAGTCCCAACGTTTCTCCAAACTGGATTTCACTGTAAAAGATGGGTATTCATACACCAGGGAGGGCAACTCTTACTCACAACTCCACCAACACGGGCTGCTTAATGAGGTGTGTGTGTGTGTGTGTGTGTGTGTGTGTGTGTCTCTCTCTCTCTCTCTCTCTCTCTCTCTCTCTCTCTCTCTCTCTCTCTCTCTCTCTCTCTCTCTCTCTCTCACACACATACACACATACATCCTAATGCATATTCACATATACAATAGCATAAAAGATACAGCAGGGCAATGTTAGTGTGTTTGTGTGTGTGTGTGTGTGTGTTTCTCTTATTCATTCATTGCTTATATTTGGGTGAAACTGTTTACCTTATTCCTTTCTGGGGAGAAGCTGTTGATTTTTTGTTGTTGTTGCAAATAATGCAGAAAAATATAGGGGATTTTGACAAACAATGACATTGACCACGACAATAACGATGATAATGATGACGGTGATGACGATGACGATCATACTGATGTTCCTGATTGTGATCGTAAAATCCATCACAATAAAAAAGAGTAAAAACCGGTACATGATTGTCATCATACATCATTATTAATTAAATACTCCTCCTGACACATTAACAAAGCCTTAATAACTATTAGCATTGCATTAAATGTGTGCAGATTACTGCGTCTCTCACGCCAGTCTCCCCCCAGATGACTACTTCTCCACCTAGCGGCTCCCAGTCCTCCGCTGACTCCGCTTTTGAAGACAACAGCGAAAAGACAAATTCCAGCCACGAGCAAAGCCCCTTCATCCACGACACCTTAGACCCGACAGGCAAATCACCCCGGCTTTCCAAAGAGGCCTTAACCTCCAGAGATGATGCAGGAGAGAAGGATCATCTTCTAGACAACGCAGGAGGAGCTGCCGTTAAATTGGAAACTTTTCGTGATGGTGATGATGATGATGGTGAAGGTTTAATGACGACTAGTTCGAGGAGGACGGATAGAAGCCAAATGTCATCACCGTCTGAGCTCAGAAAATTTCAAACCAACCTGACAGATAGTGGAATAAAATATGACGGTTTGTCATCTGATCCAACCGACTTTCTCTGCGGCAGTCAGTTTATTGGTGATGTGAACAGAAATCAGATTTGTGATGAAGAAAGGAGAAGGTTTCATTCTGATCCTAAAGCAAATCTAACGTCTCTGGCTGAATATGCGGTTGAATCAGAACTGTCTAGTCTTAATCAAGATTTTGATATGAAACAGTTGCAATCATGTGCACGTATGCAACCACTTAGCCGCAAAGATTTGCCATTGTCTTTGTTCCAGAAACGTTGTGACTGTTCTCGCGTTGAGGTCCAAAGTTCAAACCCTGAACCTTTTTTCTCTCTGAACAAAACGTGTGAACGTGATTGTTCGTGTAGACAGCCGGTACATATCCAAGATGGCGGCTGTAATTCTACTTCCGTTCTTTCTCAGTCACAATCGAGTTTAGCTCCAAACTTATCACATCTCAGTGACAGTTCTTATTCTTTAACGGAGGAGAGTGCTTTACCTCGTGATTGTTATGTCCCCTTAGAACATGCAGTGAACGAAACCACCGAGGTTAACCCTGTGGAAGGTGGCCTGGAAACGCCTGTGTCCTATATGCTTCTAGATACTGCAGTGCGGGAAACCACTCAACTTGCCCAAGACCAGTTAGAGAACCAGGGTGTATCCTACGTCCCTTTAGAAGAGGCTTTGGCGGACGCTTCGTTTTGAATCCACCCTGGGGCAGTGGGTGGATGCCTCGTGCCTCCATACGGGGAGCTGGAGGACCCCGCCCCCTCCACGAGTCTTTCCTCGTGGGGATACTGGGGGGGGGGGGGTCGTAAAAATAGTTCCCCCACCTTCTGGAAGTTATGTGCTTGTAACTTCCTCTACTCTGCCACTCTCTTTGACTCTGCTTTTCCTTTGGCCATAAGGTAAATTTAGGCCTCTCTTTTATATTATATTGAATGTGTAATTTCTGTCATCTGCCACTCTCTTTGACTCTTCTTTTCCTTTTGCTTACTGTCATCTACTATCTTTCTGACTTATTGGCCCATTCACCTGCCTTTAAAAAAAACAAATCTTCCAAATGATTTTTCTCCTATGAGCTCCTCCGAACTCCGAAATCAGAATGTGTCGGCTGTACACAGCGGGGAGGCCAGTGAAAACTGTAAACCGAATACATACGTACCTTACCAATTATGGCCATATGGCCTGGGAACGCAGAAGAAGAAGAAGAAGAATCCACCCTAAGCTTTCGCCACGTCATTCCATTATTGACTGAAATTCTTGATACATACTTACAAGCTTTATCTTTTCCTTTTACGTGGAATAAGAATATCAAGTTTTACAGACACTGTGTTTTGAATCTATCCTAAACTTTTGTCACGTCATTCCATTATTGACTGAAATTCTCGATACATGTTTACAAGCGATGACATAAGATAAGTGTAACACAATTGAAGACTAGAAGGCTATGCCATTCTTGAAGTAATGTTGGTTGGTTTGTGCACTAATTCTCCACCACTGTTGTTGAGTACTCTGTGAGTGATGGTCATCCTTTTTTGAAGATGAACCTGGGTCTGTCTCAATGTGGCTGTTGTTCATACTTTGCTAGGCGACTTGGTGCCGATAATAACTGGTGAAGGAAGTTAATTACAGAGAGAGTTACCTTTCTTTTTTACTATATACATGTTTACAAGCGTTTTATTTGTTCTTCTCCTTTCTCTCTCTCGTGGAATCAGAATATCAAGGAAGAAATGTGTTGGTCCAGTCCTTTCTTCGTGAAAACAGACATAAAGTGTCAATTGTGGAGAAACATGTAAAAAAGTTGTCTTTTTAGATTTTGTGTATGTTTCGTTGGGATGATAACTTTGCAATAAATCTATCCATAAAGCTGCTCCAACTTACCTCTGCGACAATATTTCCATCTACACCTCAGCTCGCACTTTACGTTCAGTTTCTGACCCTCTTTCTCTCCAGATCCCTAGGTATAAGCTTTCAACTGTTGGTCGGCGCTCTTTTGCTGTCTCAGGACCGACCTCCTGGAACAAACTTCCTCTCTCCCTCCGTCAGCGACCGACCCTCTCTGCTTTCAAAGCTAACCTCAAAACTCACCTGTTCCCCCGTCATTAAAGCTCCGCTCTCTTTCTCTTCTCTCTCTCTTGCCATTAGGTCTGTTTCTGCTATATTCCATTTATGTTATCCGTGTGTTCGCTTTGTATTGCGTTTTTGTTTGAATGCGCTATGAATGCTAACGTGTGTGTGCGCTTTGATTTGATTTATATCAAGATTCAGCGCCGTATAAATACTGTATGTTGTTGTTGTTGCAATCTGTACATCTCCATTTAGATCTCTATAGTGAAGGAGTGTATGTGTGCTCTCGACCACGGAGGCATCACACTCGCTCTCTTTTTTATGTTTTCTAACTGTTCCTTGTTCTGCTTCTTATACTCCTTTTCTCCCATATTCCTTTCATATTATTTCACTTGTTCCTTTTTTTTTCGAGGACATGGTGTAAAAAAGCTTGTGCTTATCTATTAACCTTCAATAAACATTCGTATTCATATTCGTATTCTATAACGAAGCTTTGGGGCTGATAAATTGACTGTCATAGCCAACACCAGCCTCTCGATGACCCGTTCTGCGCTCAGGGACTGGGAAGAGACATCTGGCCAGACATCATTTCTGCCCACATTGGGTTTTTTTGTGTGTTTTTAAATTTTAGCTGTTTGAAGGTCGTTATTGAACACGATGAGAGTTGGGACCCGATCAGCTGGGTCATTCTCTTGTTTGGCGCGGCATCACGTTGAGGACCGATCAGCAGGACCTCACTGGCTGGGTCATTCTCTTGTTTGGCGCGGCATCACGTTGGGACCCGATCAGCAGGACCTCACTGGCTGGGTCATTCTCTTGTTTGGCGCGGCATCACGTTGAGGACCGATCAGCAGGACCTCACTGGCTGGGTCATTCTCTTGTTTGGCGCGGCATCACGTTGGGACCCGATCAGCAGGACCTCACTGGCTGGGTCATTCTCTTGTTTGGCGCGGCATCACGTTGGGGACCGATCAGCGGGACCTGGCTGGCTGGGTCATTCTCTTGTTTGGCGCGGCATCACGTTGGGGACCGATCAGCGGGAGCTGGCTGGCTGGGTCATTCTCTTGTTTGGCGCGGCATCACGTTGGGGACCGATCAACAGGACCTGGCTGGCTGGGTCATTCTCTTGTTTGGCGCGGCATCACGTTGGGGACCGATCAGCGGGACCTGGCTGGCTGGGTCATTCTCTTGTTTGGCGCGGCATCACGTTGGGGACCGATCAGCGGGACCTCAGCGGGAGCTGGCTGGCTGGGTCATTCTCTTGTTTGGCGCGGCATCACGTTGGGGACCGATCAGCAGGACCTGGCTGGCTGGGTCATTCTCTTGTTTGGCGCGGCATCACGTTGGGGACCCGATCAGCGGGACCTGGCTGGCTGGGTCATTCTCTTGTTTGGCGCGGCATCACGTTGGGGACCGATCAGCGGGACCTGGCTGGCTGGGTTGGCATTCTCTTGTTTGGCGCGGCATCACGTTGGGGACCGATGCAGTGAGAGAGCAAGGTGCAAGGAAGCTATTGTATACTTTTTACCCTTGGTAAAAAAGAAAAGAAAATGGCTGGCTGGGTCATTCTCTTGTTTGGTCTTTTGGGTCAGCAATTATCACACCTGTGGAAACTTAATAATAGGAATACGCATGCACCCACGCTCAACCACCCACACAGACACTAACAACCCCCCCCTCCGCACACACACACAGCAATTATCACATGTATATACATACAAACATACGCTGGGCCATACTAGGCTATATGCTCAACCACAACCAGACTGATAACAATGGATTAATAATGTTGAAAACATTAATAATGTTGAAAAGCGTTCGCATCGTTCAAAGTCCTTCCACGCATTCTCGCCACATACGTTTTGAAAGCGAGTCCATGCATCAACACTGAAAAAATCAGATCTGTTGAACCGGTAGCTTTCGTTTTGAGTGGGCGGCGCCATGTTGTTTACATTCACTTTGAACGGTCGCGTCGCTTGTCTGATTTTGCCTGTTTTTAGCGCTGACTTGAAGACGTTTTCCAGTCCAAAATTGATGTACATTGTTGTCTTGATATTTCCCCTAATGAACTCTGTATTCATGGTGGCAGCCACAATGGGTGAATGGTCAAGGAGGGCGATAGTACTGCTAAGAAGGATGAACCTGAGTTCTGCATCCACCATCTTGAAACGTCACACACACACACACACACACACACACACACCTACCTCATGTCAAAACACAAAACCACTTGAATGGTGCACATGTTTCTTTTAATGCAGATTAAATTGATAACTTCCTAAGCATGAAACAGCATGACGAGAAAATCAAAACCAATGTATCTGAAAGAGAACTACATTTTATCAGGACAGTTTTCGGGCTGTTCGTCCCAGTCGTCTCCACAGTCATCACTTCCGTTACACAGTTTGGAACTACCAATGCACAGGTGAGTCTTGGGGCACTTCAGCATGCGTCCTGGGCACTCGAAATGCTCTGGGCAGACAGAGAAACAAATAGGATAGGGTGTGTGGAAGGGTGAATTGATGCACATAATATACCATTGAACGTGATTCGTATTTATATTTTAGTTGAGATGCGAGCTAACCAGCCAGCCTACCAACAACCTAACTTGATAAGTCAGTTCGTTAATGGTGATTCCTGAATGTTACTGTCAATCTAGAAGATTGGTACTGTCTTTAGGGATCCAAAGCCATTCCAGTGTTCGCAATGATTGGTCCGTTAGCTTTGGCTGTATTCATTAAAAATGTATTGTACTTGCCCTACATACAGTCAAAAGGAAAATCCTTAGGCTCACATGTCAAGCTAAAACACTATGTTGTTGGAAGTAGCAAAACAGACAAAAAGACAAATAAACACATAACAAGTACATATACACACAAGTAACAAACATAAATGAAGATATAAATAAGTAACTGAATTGGTCATACAGATATAGATTCCAACCTTAGGCTTATTCCAATGGTAATGAAAACACACACCAAATATAGCCAAATTTAACAATCCAACCTAAGCCAATATCACCCTCCACAGCCAGCATCAAATCTTCCACACTGCCAAAGGTAATATAATGTCTGACCCCATCTCTTCCAATCCCACAGACCACAACAACATACTGACCTGTGATGGAGGAAGAAGGATCCTAGGAGGTAGTTTATTGAGTGACAGATTCGAGCATAGTTCTTCGTCAGACTCACCCCTTAGACTCACCCCTTACCCTCACCCCCACCATCCCTCTCATGTCCCCTCTGTTCTCTCCCATCACATTTTATTCCTGATATGTGTTCACCCATTCCTCACCTGAACAATGCTCAGTCAGTGAAAACAAATGCCAACACACCACTGCAAATACAATCTGATGAAGAGCTATGCTCGAAACTGTCACTCAACAAACTATCTCCTAGGATCCTTCTTCCTCCATCACAGGTCAAGGATACTGACCACAGTCAGTCTCATCCGTGTTGTCACCACAGTGATCTGTCCCATCACACTTGAAGTATTCCCAAACGCACAAGTAGGTAGTGTTGCACTTCACAAAGTTTTCTTGACACTCGTAGCTTGCTGTGAAGAAAACAATAAGAAAACAAACATGGTGGGAGGTACAGGGTTAAGTGAGATTCTGGTAAAACAAACAAACTAACTTATGTTTAAACTTGTGTCCATTGCGATGAAAGCCATAATTACATTCAAGTAGAATAATGACTAACCTTACATCATCATTGCCAGCATCAAGAACTCAAAAAGGTGATAACAACAACAATGCTGACGATTGTAACAACACTGACGACAAACCAATTCTCTCCCACCTAGCCCACTACTTTTTGATCAATCCCAACCTTACTTAGTCCACAATAACCCAGCCCAACAAGCTTAGGTGATTCTAAAAGGCCCAAAATAATTCAACCAAACCTACAAAACCTGTTTAACTATAGATTCAATACACATTAACTGTCGGCTGTACTATTGCTGAGGGAGAACATCCATTGGACATTTAGATACCATGCCACAGGTCAGGCACTCCTATTCATGTTTTCATCATCATCTGAACAAGACCTTGCACTCACCCTCTTCCACTCTGTCTATGGTTAACCCCACAACAGCAGTTCAGGGCCCATCAAACCAAACCTTCCAAGTGAAATCACACTTCGCCTGCCAGACTCAAAACGTTGTCTACGTCCTTACCTGCACCCTGTGCCCCATGATGTATGTGAGAGAAACCTACAGGTCGCCCAATGACCGCTTCAACGAACACAGGGACAGCATCCTCACAGGAAAAGACACGCCTGTCGCAAACCACTTCACCTCTGACCACCACAACTTTTCGTACATCAGAGTGGCAGTCCTCTGGTACGATGGTCGAAAGGAGGGCCAATACCGGAAATTCATGGAAAGCCAACTCATCCAGCGCCTTGGAACCTTGAGTCCACATGGACTCAATGTCAGGGAATAAACCTTGTTTCCTCTCATCAAACCCTATCCCCCGAAAGCCGCCCCTTCCACCCACCCACCCCCCGTTTCCCTCCACCCACTCACCCCTACCCCCTGCCAGATGCTGTTCTCTTGTTTTCCTCCACTGTTCCATCTACGCCCACCTTTCCCCACCCGCTCCCTACCCCACTCCGTTAGTTGTCCTTTGATATTTTTGCTCAACAGGCCTCTGCCCTCATAAACAGTAATCACCTTTTTGTCTGCATTCCACTCCTACCCACTACTCCCACCACTTCCCTCCCACTGCCCTTTGGACTGAACTATGCTCACAAGAAACAAATCCTACATGTCAACTTTGTTCTACTACTTCACTTCATGACTAAGTGCCTAGGGCACGAAACATCGAAGTCCTCAGCTCAAAGGTACCTTTTACTTTACCCTTTATTTTTCAATCTTATTATCAAAAAGGTACAGCAGTCAACATTTCATCATCTCTGTCTACTGTGTTACAATATCTGACCCCAGCCATTCCAATCCTACAGAAGACAACAGCACACTGACCACAGTCTTCCTCATCCCAGTTGTCTCCACAGTCATCCTCCCCGTTGCACCGCCAGTAGTTAAAAATACACTTGTGGGTGTGCTTGCACTTCACCTCGCCTTCTGGGCACTTGTACTGGTCTGGTCAGACAGAAAGAGAAACATTAGCAGAGGGGGTAGGGTCTGTGTGCGAGGGAATGCAGAGAAATGTTATGCTGATCTCCAAATGTGACACAAGGGCGAGCAGAGGGGGTAGGGTCTGTGTGCGAGGGAATGCAGAGAAATGTTATGCTGATCTCCAAATGTGACACAAGGGCGAGCAGAGGGGGTAGGGTCTGTGTGCGAGGGAATGCAGAGAAATGTTATGCTGATCTCCAAATGTGACACAAGGGCGAGCAGAGGGGTAGGGTCTGTGTGCGAGGGAATGCAGATAAATGTTATGCTGATCTCCAAATGTGACACAAGGGCGAGCAGAGGGGGTAGGGTCTGTGTGCGAGGGAATGCAGAGAAATGTTATGCTGATCTCCAAATGTGACACAAGGGCGAGCAGAGGGGGTAGGGTCTGTGTGCGAGGGAATGCAGAGAAATGTTATGCTGATCTCCAAATGTGACACAAGGGCGAGCAGAGGGGGTAGGGTCTGTGTGCGAGGGAATGCAGAGAAATGTTATGCTGATCTCCAAATGTGACGCAAGGTCAAGCAGAGGGGTATATGAAGTAATACACAAAAATATAATTAATATATTGGTGCGCATCTTGACCTTTGCCAAAATATTGACTCCATATATAGACAGATAGAATTAATATCACTTGCATATTATCACCTAATTCATTTAAGTGTAAAATGCGCTGCGATTTAGCGCAATGATCCACATCCTTGAGTCAACGCTACCCAAACAATTTTCAGCTTTATTCAGTTCAGCCCAACCCACTAATTCCGATCCAAAGCAGCCCAGTTGGATACAATCCAACCCTGTAATCACCACTCAATCCTAACTCAGTGTTTAATAATCATTAGTTGAAAAACTTATGAAGAAAAAAACGTGTTTAAAAGTTACAACACATTGTGCATCTCTTCAGATCAGACATTGATTTTGATTTTTCTTCATTTTCTCTTCAAACCACCCCATCTTCAATTCTTCCAGCTGTATCAGAATTTATAATCCCACCTATTGCAATCCCACAGAACACAGCAGCATACTGACCACACCCTTCCTCGTCCCAGTTGTCTCCACAGTCATCCTGCCCGTCACACCGATACGATTGAAAAATGCACCGGTGGGTGTTGGGGCACTTCATCATGTATCCTGGGCACTGGTACTCCTCTGGAGAGAAACAGAAAAGTACGATGGTATGGGAATGAATTGATGACATGGGGGGAGTGGTAGTGAAGCCGTATGAACAAATCCAATGATTTGATCAGATTATGAATGTGGGATGCATGTTGATTTAGATTATCAGTATGACATGTCTTTGTAATTGTTTTGTTACATTTTTATGTAAAGGGTACAAAAGTAGACAATCAGCTTTCCCCATGTATTAACATTAGCCAATATTGTTTGCATTATGTCTCCTAGACCTGGTAGTCACCAATGTGTACAGTGAAGTTGTTCTTCGTTCAGATGATTTTTGGTGCTAACAAAAATCAAACACAAAGTAAAGAGACTATTTTTTTTCCTAAGTTGCATTTGTGGACTAGAACCCTAAATTTAATATCCATTGTATGCACACGCTTCCTTTCTTTTTTACACACTTCCTCATTCGCCATGTCAGATGACGTCTTAACATTCTCTAAGATGTATTATTCAGCTATTATCGCCCCTCACAAGTCGTGAGTAAAGAACTATGATTTTTTATTACTTAAAAAATGTTCTCTCTTGTAGTTATTTTTGTTGTATTAAAAAGCTTGACGACTTATTTTGTCCCTATCTACTACTACTACTACTACTTTTTCATTGAGGGCAGGATGGAAAAAAACTTTGTCAGCTTATTCTTTAACCCTCAATAAAGATGATTTTGACCTGACTTGACTTGACTAATAGATGCGTAGTAGATTGAGTTATTTTTCCGGAATTTATTTTGGTTGGTACTTTGTTATCAAAGCACAAGTAGCTTGTTTTTTGTCACCGCTGTTATTCTTAACAAAGGAACTAGTTTATTTCGTAGTTCTTTTAGAATGTTTTTATGCTTTGGAAAGGAAAGTATATTCGAAAATGAGGACGTTTTCCCTCTGACTACAGCCTTCATGTTTACTTACTTATTATTATGTTGAATGTCCTATATTCTTTCGTGACGTGCATCCTTTGTTTGGACCAGTGACACTATCTGCAATGTCCTGCTGTCGGCTATGACTCTGTCAGTTAAGAATCTGAGGCAGAATATCAGTTGTATCATAATTTCTGACACTATCCATTTCATTTTGGGGGCATTCGTACAGAACACAAATCCATAAAAATCCTACACAAAAATCAACCGCATACTGACCACAATTTTCCTCATCGGAGTTGTCTCCACAGTCATCATACCCATCACACCACCAGGATTCCTCGATGCAGTATTTGGTGTTGGGGCACATCACCTCATAGTCTGGGCGTTCTTGCTGCTCTGAGTAGACAGGAAGAAAAACAGAAAAAGGTTGGGGTTCTTGTTCTGCTGCTTTGTAGAAGTGTATCTTTGTATCTGTGTCTGCTTCTCTAACGCACAGCTATGTCAGTGTCGGCCAACTCGGTGAAACGTAATTGGAGCACTGGAACTCTTGCAAGGTATGCATACACATTTATAACATGCACACCCATGTGCGCACACATACACACACGCATGTACACAGACATATTCATACACACACATTCATATGTCGCATGCCAAAATAAAGCAGTTGGGTGGCGCGCCTCTGGCTGCGACGCGCTCTCCAGGTGGGAGCAACCCGAATTTCACAGAGACGTCTCTGTGACTATAAAGTACCTAATACCTAATAATATGAAGGCATAAGCTACTGTACCAAGTCAGCTTGTTGCTTACAGAGCTTAGAACACAATTAATCAACATACCGACAGGAAACCCTCCGATGTCTCTTGCGTATTTGATGCGTTTTGCCCCTGTTCCTCCAGTGTACGTTGCCATGACGATAACGAAACACGTCATCATAAAGATCACTGCCTTTGCGTTTCCCTGTTGTAGATGACATTATCATCAACCGTCATCATAGACAATTATGACATAATACCATCAACAGTCATCATATGATATAAAAATCAACCATTGTCTTATGACATTACCATCAATCATCTTCATAATTATAAATCATCATCATCCACCATCACATGATATCACCATTATCCATTTTCATATGATATTACTATGCATCATCATCAATTATCACCCTAAAACAAGTGCGACGAGTTTACCTTGGTCTTGCTAATGCACATTCCTATATGTCAACCATCAGAGCATACCCTCATGTTCAGGTTTACGTCATTCACTACAACAGAAGCAATTGAAAAATCCTTATATTCTAGAAGAGACTAAAATTATATCAAATGTTGGAAATGATGGATATGTTGTTGTTGTTTTTGTTCCCCAGCTTAAGCGCTCTGGGGGCACACCAAGTGACACGTGAACATTTCGCAAGGCCTTGAGTGGGAAGATTACGTGCTCTGCTTTTAAAATGATTAATATAATCACGGTCAATAATGGCAACTCTAATATATCTGGCTTCACTCTCAGTCTCCAAACGACCAAAGGCCTTTTGTGCAGTTTGAATTTTGTTTGTGTGTGTAAGTAACAAGGCCAAATTTATGGTTTGTTTAATTTACTGTTCGTATCTGAACACTGCTTATTCTTTAAAACTTTTAGATGAGGATGGCATGTCCATCCCATTTGAATTATTCACGTACCATTTTAAAATGTCTTCCAGCAACGCATTACTTATGCTAACAATAACATTACTACATTGCATAACAGTCCTATTAAAAAAAAGGTTGTCAAAGGTTGCGTTGATGCTACATCGAAGACTACAGCACCAGAATTACTTGTCCCTAAGAGCAACTGCTATGAGGACGCAAAACCTTATATTACCTACCATTGCGTTGATGTTTCAAACCTCGTCTGATATTGTGTTTCTTTCGCAAGTCGGTATATATTCTAAATGCCTAATGATTTGCCATACCATTGTCAGTGGATGTAGTGAGGACAGATCCCAGCAGGTGTGCAGAGCACACAGTGCGAGAGATGAACAGCACACAGCTGTCGACAGCACACTGAAGATCGGTGACACGATGGGAGACACTTCCTCTTCTGGAGACCCGTGTGTGATAGCAGAACTTTAACTACATCCATTTATAGCGAAAACAGGGCTTGAAGGGAGGAGGGGAGAGGAGGGGCCATACTGGTGACTATTAAGGTCTGAGGAAATGAGTGTTGTGCAGGAGACAGTCAGAAACACACACACACATCGATGGCTTGGAGTCAAAACGGACTATCTTTAGATAGTCCATTGACATATTATTGAACTTAATACGAAAACTAATAACTTGTATAAAAAAAGAGACTGCACACATTTTCTGCAGTCATTGTTTGATACAAGTTATTAGTTTTTGTAATAGATTCAATAATACGTCAATGGACACTAAAGATGGTCACTCCAAGCCATCGACATGTACACACACACACACACACACACACACACACACACACACACACACACACACACACACACACACACACACACACATTCCTGATTATTTTACAAGTTCTAATCCTTGTGTTTGCCAAGCCTATTCTTCCATTGAGTGTAGAGTGGCACAGTGGTAGCGCGTTCGCTTCGTGTCAAGTAAACCCGAGTTCGAACCTGGGTACAGGGGATTTTTCCCTCTCACTTTGCACTAGGCCTTACGGTCTGAACGTGGAGTCTTTCGGATGAGACGATAAACCGAGGTCCCGTGTGCCCATGCACTTAGGTTAAACCCAGTGGCAACGAAAAAGTTGTCATTTAGTCAAAATTTACCCGCCCCCTTTCCTTCCTCATCAGTCACACAAACATCGCATGCAAAAAAAAAGTTTTTAAATTGGATGGCGCGCCTCTGGCTGCGACGCGCTCTCCAGGTGGGAGCAACCCGAATTTCACAGAGACTTCTCTGTCACTATAAAGTACCTAATACCATTGAGTTAGGGTACAGTGAGTGTTATGAAGATGACAGTGACGAAAATGGCGACAAAGACAACGACCATGATGGGATGAAAATGATGATGATGATGATGAGGAGGAGGATGATGGCGATGATGATGATGATGATGATAATGACGATGGTGGTGGTGGTGGTGATGATGATGATGATGATGATGATGATGATGACCACAATGAAGACAAGTGGTGAACAGACGCAGGTCCTGCACTATTACAACCAAACACTCCATTCCTTGCTTTACCTGCTTTCAGCCATTTGTGTTCGCCGCACCACACAGTTAGACCGTCACGGATGGTCCATGTCTTTGTCATTTATAGCTTGGCTAAGTGCTTGTCATTGAAAGATTAAATGTAGTGTTTTTGCACATTTCCAGTAAGTGACCATCCTTCATTCAAGGCTGATGACATCTATGTCTTTGTCATTTATAGCTTGGCTAAGTGCTTGTCCTTGAAAGATTACATTTAGTAATATTTCTACATTTCCAGTAATTTAAGTGACGATTTTTCATTTATGGCTGATGCCATCTCTTGTTATAATTGTAAGCTGATTACCTACGTTAAGATGTATTGTTGCTTGCTCACCTGTGAGTATGACAGACTGACAGACATACAGAGACAGAGACACACATAGAGAAGAGA
>CM065681.1:93101539-93114039 GCA_017654935.2 Phymorhynchus buccinoides
CTTCTAATACAGGGAAACGCAAAGGCAGTGATCTTTGTGATGACGTGTTTCATTATCGTCATGACAACCAACATGGAAGGAACAGGGGCTAAACGCATTAAACGCGCAAGAGACAGAGATTATCCCATTGGTATGTTGATTAACTGTATTCCTCGCTCTGTACGTACGGAGCTGACTTGATAAAGTAATTTGTGCCTACATAAGCAATATGTGTGTGTGTAGACTATAATGTGCGTGTATAATTGTGATGTATTTGTACGCGCGCATATGTGTGTGTGCGCACGCGCATGTTGGTGCATGGTCTAAATGCATACGCAGACTCTGAATCCCCAGCAAATCCGATAGTGTGTGTATTCACAAAGTTTTATCTTGTCTGCTTCTCTTTTTTTCTCCTCTTCTGCTTCTTTTTCCTTGGTCACCCCCTAAAGTGTGTGGGGTAATTACTTCCATAAACAAAAGTTGGCCACCAACACAGACGAAGAAGAAGAAGAGTTTCAGAGTTCCAGTACATTTGACTGACACTGATGTAACTGTGCATTAGAGAAACAAAGAAGCAGACGCAGAAACCCAGCCAACTTCTATGTTGTTCTTTGTGTCTTCCCAGAGCAGAACGACTGCCTTGAAGATGAGGTGATGTGCCCCAACACCAAAGAGTGCATCGAGGAATCCTGGGTGTGTGATGGGGACAATGACTGTGGAGACAACTCAGATGAGGAAAATTGTGGTCAGTATGCGGTTTCGTCTTTAGTGCGAATGCCCAGAATACGAAATGGGTGGAGTCAGAACTTCTAATACAATTGACATGTTCAAATTGGCGACTAGATAGAATTTAAACAAAACAAGTGTGTCACAGAGCGGCAGACATGTCCTTTGCCCGTTACACCCCCTACATTCCCTCCCCCTCACATTCCCTCCCACACCTTCCTTGCGTCCTTTGGGTGATATATCTACTCATTGTTGTCTGGAGTGCACATCCTTTTACCGGGGTGCACACCCTTATTCGGTGGGGTGAAAATCCTTAACACGGAGTCATGTCTACTGCTCGGCGACATTTAAACCCCACGTGGCATAATTTGTGCTGCAATGTCTACATCCCCACACACAATTTGAAGAGATTCCATGCAGTATTTCAAGAGTTATAAGAAAACAGAAATTTGTCAGCCGCGTGGCGATATTTTATACCCGGGGCATACTTTATATACCAATGTATTGTACTCAGTATTACACCCTCACGCAACATTTGAAGGGATTCTATCTTCTAGTTCACGAGATACAGCTCAGACATGAAATATAATAATAATAATAATAGTAATAATAATAATAATTTTATTTGCTATAGCGCTAACAATCCACACTATGAGCATGCTCTGTGCGCTTTACAAATTGAAATATAAATAGAACATCAGACATGAAGTAAAATCAGAAAATAACAAATAACGAATAGCATACACTTGATAAGAGCTTGAAATATATAACGCAAAATAGGACATTTCGGGATTCAAGGTCCAACTTCAAGGTGATGGTCAGCACGCCAATTATGCTCGGATGTCTTCTAATTTAGGCTATACACCACCACGCCATCTAAAGCGCTTCTGTCATGATAAATGTGGAACATTTGACTAAAACGCCTATTTTTAGACCCCAACCACTTTCGAGGTCTACTGATGTCCTTGACCTTGACTTTGACCTTGATTGGTACCACATCATCAGAATTGCCACAAGCCAATGCACCTACATGCCCAGTTTGAAGAATGTAAGTCCAACGGTGTAGAAGATAACTATGGCCCCTAGAAGATTTTGGGTTTTCAAGGTCATACGTCAAGGTCAAGGTCACGATAGCAATAATTTATGCTCGAATGCCTTCCTCTCTTGGTGACACACCACCACACAACATTTGAAGCGATTGAGTCAAGCGGTTCGGGAGATATCCTTGGGATAGATAGAATCCAGACAGACATGAATACATTTTAACAAAATAAACCAGTTTCTAATATTATCAAGGAAATAAACCCTCTTTTTCTTGTTTATTTTCCTTGATAATCTTAAAAACTAATTTATTTTGTTTAAATTTATTCACGTTGTATCACTCAAAGGACACAATGAGGACCGGGTCTAAGATGTGAGGGGAATTATAAATGTCGCTGAGTTAAGGCTATGCAACGCATCGATTAAGGGTGTGCACCCTAGTGATGGATGTGTACCCCAGTCAAGGGTGTGTAGGTGTATCACCTAAAGGACGCGAAGAGGACGGGGGCTAAGATGGGGGGGGGGGGGGAGGTGATAGGGGGCGTAACGGGCAAAGGACATATCTGTCGCTCGGCGACTCATTTGTTGGATTTGTTAACGGGGCTTCACTACCACTCCCCCCATGTCATCAATTCATTCCCATACCATCGTACTTTTCTGTTTGTCTCTCCAGAGGAGTACCAGTGCCCAGGATACATGATGAAGTGCCCCAACACCCACCGGTGCATTTTTCAATCGTATCGGTGTGACGGGCAGGATGACTGTGGAGACAACTGGGACGAGGAAGGGTGTGGTCAGTATGCTGCTGTGTTCTGTGGGATTGCAATAGGTGGGATTATAAATTCTGATACAGCTGGAAGAATTGAAGATGGGGTGGCTTCCGTGTCACGAAGATAAAATGAAGATGAATGTCTGACCTGAAGCATGCGCATTGGAGCGTACGTTTTAAACATATTTTCTACATCAGAAGTCAATTCAAATAATGCTTAGTACATACTGAGTCTGGATTGAGTGGTGATTGCAGGGTTGGGTTGTATTCAACTGGGCTGCTTTGGATCAGATTGTAGGAGTTGGGCTGAACTGAATAAAGCTGGAACGTGTTCGGGTAGCGTTGACTTAGTTTGGTTAAGGCTGGATATGTAGACAGTTAACGTATTAATGATATATTTGTATTTTATTTCATATACCCCTCTGCTCTCCCCTCTGTTTAACATCTGTCCAGACCAGTACGAGTGCCCAGAATTCTGGGTGAAGTGCAAAAACCACAGGTGCATTTTGGATGGATGGCAGTGTAACGGGGACGATGACTGTGGAGACAACAGTGATGAGGAAGGATGTGGTCAGTGGGATTATAATGGGTGGGATCTGAAGTCTACCACAACTGGTAGAGTAGAAGGTGGTGAGACCAGGTCTTGTTGAGATGACGATGAAAACAAATGACGAGAAATATCTGACCTGTAGCTGTGGAAATGGGCTTTAGGCTGTAAATCTCAAATGTCTTCTACCCCTTAGAGCAACCAACGGTTAGTTTGTATAATCTGATTGGGCTGAGTTAACTTGGGCCATTTACAATTTCTTAACCAGGGCCTGTATTCACGTTGAGATAGCATGAGACTTAGCATGATGCTAACTTAGAAGCTCTTCCAATGTCCTCTAGGATTTAATAGGACTTTTGGAAGAGCTTCTAAGTTAGCATCATGCTAAGTCTCATGCTATCTCAACGTGAATACAGGCCCTGGTTGCATGGGTTCAGTTATGTTGGCCTAAACCAGGCTTGGTTTGATCAAACAATGCTGGTTTAGACTTGAGAGAATTGGGTTGTCATAATGGCCATACTGTTTGTCATTTGTTTCGCATTTGATGTTGGCAGTTATGCTATTAGGGTGCTCACGATGCTACTGGCGAGTAACAACCACTTTCATAAAAAAAATCATATAAATCAAAAACAAACATTTGCTTGTAGCACAGCCTCTTTTGCCACATCAACCCACTCACCTCACTCCACCCACAAATAACTTCTTTTCTTTCTTGTCCGCGCAGAAAACTACGAGTGTCCAGAAAGCTTTCTCAAGTGCAACACCACCTACCTGTGCGTTTGGAAATACTTCAAGTGTGACGGGAAAGACCACTGCGGTGACAACACGGATGAGACTGACTGTGGTCAGTGTGCTGTGGTGTTCTGTGGGACTGGAATGTTGGGGATCAGAATTTGGATACAACTGGCTTAGTTGAAAATGTGATGCTGCTTATGGCAGAATACTGGTAGCTTAGATTGGGAAGGGTTTTTCTTCTTCTGCGTTCCCAGGCCATATTGGGTAAAGTACGTATGTGTCCGGTTTTCAGTTTTCACTGGTCTCCCCGCTGCGTACAGCCAACACATTCCGATTTCGGAGCAGCTCAAAGGAGAAATATTATTTGGAAAATGTTTTTGACAAAAGGCAGGAGAATGCGCCAATAAGTCAGAAAGACAATAGATTATAGAAAGTAAAGAAAAATGGCAGAGTCAAAGAGAGTGGCAGATTAGAGGAAGTTACAAGCACAGAACTTCAAGAAGGGGGAGGGGGGGAACTATTTTTACGAAAAAAAACCTAGTATCCCCACGGGGAGAGACTCGTGGAGGGGGCGGGGTCGTCCAGCTCCCCGTATGGATGCACGAGGCATCCACCCACTTCCCCGTGGTAGTGTTTTAAATTTGTTTATATTGTTTTCATCAGCATTGGAATAAGCCTAAATTTATAATCTACATCTGTATGACCAATTCATTTATTATTTATCTCTTCATTTTTTGCTTACTATTATGCGCATGTGAGTATGTACATTTAATATATTTATTTGGCTTTTTATTTTCCTACTTTCAACAACATATTGTTTTAGGTTGACATGTGCGGGTACGTACAATACATTTTCTATTAATACAGCCTAAACTAAAGGACAAATCATTACGAAAATATGAATGGCTCCTGATCCCTATAAAGACGGTAAGAATTAACTAGATTCACAGCAACATTAACGAATCAACATTAACGAACTGACTTACCAGGTTGGCTGGTGGTTGGGTGGCTGACTGGCTGGTTGCTTATAATTTAAAATGGGAATATGAATCACATTCAATGGTGTATTCTTTGCAAATCTCACATACCACCGTTAATGTGCCCATCCACACACACACCCTACTCTTTTCTTTCTGCCTGCCCAGAGCATTACGAGTGCCCAGGACGCATGCTGAAGTGTCCCAAGACTCACCTGTGCATTGGGAGCTACAAGCTGTGTGACGGAAGTGATGACTGTGGAGACGACTGGGACGAGCAGCCCGAAAACTGCCCTGATAACTTGTAGCTCAGTCAGATGCATTGGTGTTGATTCTCTTGCCGTGCTGTGTCATGTCTTAAGAAAGTTTATAAATTCAGTCTGCATTAAAAGAAATATGTGCCCCTTTTAAAGACTCAGGTGTTTTAATATGAAACGTGTGTGTGCGCGCGCGCGCGTGCGTGCGTGCGTGCGTGCGTGTGTGCGTGCGTGCGTGCGTGCGTGCGTGTGTGTGTGTGTGTGTGTGTGTGTGTGTGTGTTCAGATCAAAATAATTATGTTTTAACCAGGAGCATTTGCTGTTAGAAAAACAAAAAGTTCACAACTCAAATCGGTTTTTCAAACCGCAGATTTGAAGCACCTGTTGTTCGCATGAAGCCGGTTTTATTGACCACGTCTAGTCAAAATGTTAAAAGTCTCGTGACAAGCTATTTTAAGATATATGTTTTGTAGATTGAATGAATGCATGAAAATTAATGTTAAATGCCAGAAACGATGGGGGTTTACGTAGAAGTCATTTTACTAAGAAAGGTAAGATTGAAAACAAAAACACACAGGAGGTGTGTTCACATACACACACACACACACACACACACACACACACACACACGCGCGCGCGCGCGCGCGCTCGCCTGCACACACACAGGACTAAACTGGAACCAATTTATTGTCAGATTAGCTGACAAGCTGATATTGAACAAATATAATAAAATCAATAGAAACAAAGAAATTGAACAAGAATGAAATTTCAATCTGAAAACAAAAGTAGCATCCACTGTCTCTCTCGTATAATAGAAATTATTTTGCAGGTGCACAGCCCATGCTGTAGAGAAGAACAATAGCAAGACACGAGACTATATGATGATGACAATGATATTAACAACAACACAATTCAAAAACCACCTTGGTATTAATTACACCAGTATCTCAAAACTACAATGTGAGCATGACTAGAAGGCGGATAAAGTGTTAACAAGCATTGCCTCACCATTGTCAGTTGATGTAGTGAGAACAGAACACAGCAGGCTTGCAGATCACAGAGAGAGATGAACAGCACACAGCTGTCGACAGCACACTGAAGATCGCTCACGATGGGAGACACCTCGTATTCTGGGAAAGAGTGTTGAGCCTTAGTTGATTCCATTTATAGCAAAACCAACTTTCATATACATCTGTATCGTTTTAAATTCGGGACATTCCTGGAGTTGCACTGCCTCCGGTCATTGCCTCCAGGATCGTTCCCACCATCTTTATATCTACTAATGTTCCATAATGTGTCTGTTTCAGACCGGAGGACGTTAACGGATTTTCATTCAGCAAAACCAACTTATGGGTACCCGTGTGCGATTGTACAGACTGACCCCAATCCATTTACTACTGGGAGAGCAAAAACATAGATGGATGGAAAAAATGATTGTTAACTGGTAAAGGATGCCCACTTAACGTGTCACTCAACCAAGCTCTAAATGAACAGATACATGGACCGCCTGTGTTGCTGTGGCCTGTCTGCCGTTTCCGACAATGACTGCCAGAGGAGGCAGCTGCTAGTCCGACGGGCTGGGCTACAATTTGTTTATAGCGGAGAAGTCTTGCCTAGGGTACATCCCCACTCTCGTCGGCCAAAGTTATTTGAGGACGTGAGTTGGCGTTGGGGAAGATCCCCCAAAGCCAACCAATCCCATTGACTGCAGCACTAGAGCCAATGCTAATGTCCCCCCAGTTAGAGAGTGATAGTCTTCCCCGAAGGACCGCCATGATATTCCAACAGGCCCACAGTAGAAAATCATAGTACAGCTCTCATTTACAATTGGCCCTTTCTACAGGCAAGGTTCAAACCACCTGTGACTGGTCAGCTGAATGGAGCAACAGACATAGAAAGCTGAAGGTACGAAAAGCAAGCATTTGCCAGTGGGCTGTTCGGGTGGAGTTAAGGTCATAGCTATGAATGGTGTAATCTGACAAAGAAGAATCTACAATAATTACTTTTTTAAAAGTAAACAGGAAGCAGCTCAGTCTGTAAAGACTTAGAAGTGATTCTAGCACCCGCTGTTCCTATGTTGAGCCACCCTGTTCCTATGTTGAGCCACCCTGTTCCTATGTTGAGCCACCCTGTTCCTATACTGAGCTGCTATACTCAACATAGGAACATACACTGTCCCAAGACACATAGTGTCTAAAATAAAGACTCGCTGTCCAACATGATGGTGTACAATGACTTTAAGATTTGGGTTAAATAATGTCAAAAAGGACACTAAACCATGCCTCAGCAAGAATAATTTGGATACCAACTCTTGTTCGGAAGCCAGAGCTTATGTTCTGCACGCAGAAAATTAGTGAACAATGTTGCCAAACTGAAATTGGGTCCATTTTTCTCACATCGCATTGTGGAGGCCTCAAAATTTACGTTAAGTTTGTCCCTACTGCCAAAATGCTTCCTGCATTCAAACCAGTGCTTCACTTTTGATGACCCTCCCCTAGAAGAAGCTGCAGAGGTGGAGGGGGCAATTTAAGAACCGGCCCACGTATGGGCCCCTTCAATTAGGGGCCAACAGTAACACGAGAGCTGTACAATGGATGGTTTTCTACAGTAATGGAAAATCATGCTAGTTTAATCTCTTTGTGGAAGACCATGACTCTCAAATGAGAGGGCCTTGGCACCGGCTCTGGTGCTACAGCAAAGGGATGGGTTGGCTTTTGGGGACCTTCCCCAACGCCAGCTGTCCTCAAATCTCTTTGGCTGAGAGAGTAGGAATGAACCTTGGGCAAAGCATCTCCGCCATAAATAAATTCTACCCCAGCCGGATTGATAGCTGATGGGATGCACATACTATAGTATTAGCAGATTATGATGCTGATGGAGAGGAGTGGGCAGCTTTGAACAGACTATAAAAAGTTTATGGAAACCAACAAAATTGGTTATAGATAAACCAAACTACGCACGCTTTTGTGTGTTTGTGTGTGCGCGCGCATGTGTATATGTGTGTGGCCTTGCCCCGGGGGAAAAAGTCGACAGAAGTGGTCAAATTCAACACAAAATGGTTTTAAAAAAGTGGTGACAAGAGTGGGCTCAACAGACAATTCAACTGGTGGGATATGTTCAGTTGGATGTACAACATTAGACCAAACTGTGTTTATAACTAGTTTTAACAACGATGGTTACCATCAAGATGTAGGATATGTATCTTATAAACGTATTGCTCTGCTTAGTCAAGGATGGACTCGGGGAAAACTGGCTATCAATTTGGTTAATATCAGGCAGCAGGAATCCCCCTGGTCTTGTTGAGTTTTCTCTGCCATGTGTTGTTTTACAAGCGTAATGGGCGTATGTCAGACTTTCTTTAAGTCCCCCCTCTGAAGGACTCAGCGTTCAGTTCCATTTTCCTTTACATTAATCTGGAAAAAAAGGGCGAGGCTGGTATTGTAACCCCAGTCAATCGTGCATTGAATTGGCAGGCGAACGCCTTACAATTATCCCACCACCTTTATCCACGATATATTAATTACACAGAGATAACACTACTGCTTTTGTTTCCGACTTGACACATGATTGAATCTGTGCCTTGTATTGAACAAATAATTGGCTAAAAATGTATTTGGTATTTCATTGGTACTTTATAGTCACAGAGTTTCTGTGAATTTCGGGTTGCTCCCACCTGGAGAACGCGTCGCAGCCAGAAGCGCGCCACCCTTTTTTAACTTGAGTATCTGCATGCGAGTTTTGTCTGACTGATGAGGAAGGAAAAGGAGGGGGGGGGTGTCTAAATTTTGACCAAATGACAACTTTTTCGTTGCCACTGGGTTTAATGTGTGCTAAGTGCATGGGCACACGGGACCTCGGTTTATCGTCTCATCCGAAAGACTCCATCTTTTTCTTATTTGCAATTTCTTCTCTCTTTTTTTGCAACAAGACAATAGTTGCTTTTGTTGTGATGATGATGATAATATATATTTGTATGGCATTTACATGTCAGAAATAACCATTTCAATGTGTGCATTAAGTTTGTAACCACAAGAATGTTTTTAATTATTTTTGCAACATTTCTAGTTATATGTGCCGTGTTCAATTAGCTCAACATTTTATCTTATTTTTCTCTAATAGAGTTAGCAACAAGGTCTTAAGCAAAGCCAAGAGAGAGAGAGAGAGAAGAGAGAGAGAGAGTGTGTGTGTGTGTGTGTGTGTATGCACGTGTGTGTGCTGTTATTTATTGCGCTTTGTGTGTGTGTATGTGTGTGTGTTTGTGCATGTGTGTGAATGTATGCGAGTGTGTGTGTGTGTGTGTGTGTGTGTGTGTGTGTGTGTGTGTGTGTGTGTGTGTGCTTACTTAGTGTTTGTGTTGCTATACTCGAGCCAGTAATAGAAAGTTCTTTTTGTGCATGTCTCAGTATGTGTGTGATGAACTGATAACAGAAGCTTATGATATATCTCTGATAAGAAACACTGTAATGAATTTTGTGCATTTATTTGTTTAAATAAGATAAAACAAAACATTTTAAGTGTTCCAACATCCATACACAACACTGTACGAAAAATCTTACAAATGCGACAAACATAGTAATACATCATGTATTACACAAAACAATACAATAGCTAAGAAAGAGCTACCACTTTTTAAAAAAAGCAATCATTTTTTAAAAAAAAAAATAAAAAAAAGATTTTTTAAATCTAAAAATGGCTATATTGCATGCAATTAACACAGCTTTGCAATAAATAGCACACATGGCTAATTAAGTTAACAAAACCTTTTAATACATGTAATCACAGTTAGTTTTCTTCACAATCATAAACACACAAAAAATGTTTTTATGCAAAAAAGCCACAGAAAAAGTTCTGCAGTTTACACACAGACAATCTTAAATAATTAAGCCCCCACACTTATACTAGTTATAGGAAAGGAAATAATTACCAATTACCCCCCCCCCCCCCCCCTCACACCCCCTTCCCTCAATTCAGAAGTAAACTCTAAGTGAGAAACTGTTTTTGTAAAATAAATTCTCTATTTCTACATATCAAATGAATTATTTGTGATTTTGAAGTATGTAAACACACTTGTAAGCTCACTTAACCTACCAAAAACATTTCTATCTTGTGACAAAGACGATGATTTTCTTCTTCAAACAATGGATTACAATAACTTTTACAAATCTGACATACATCAGTAGTGCAAACAAAACAAGCATGGAAACATACAAACTTATCAAATGTTAAAACCCGGCATTAGTCTACCATTTTTTAATATTATATTTTGCTCCTGTAATTTCTGATCTTATGCATAATAACTCAGATTGTTGGCAAATCCAATATCTCAAACAATTTCAATATTTACAGACAGCCATGTTGCTATATCTGAAGAAAAAAAGAAACGAAAAAAAGAAAAATAATAATAATAACATGACAGCTCAAATCTGTGAATGTACTGAGGCATCAACAAACCTCTGGTGTCACCACTAAACTGAAAGCACTGCTGGAGCTCTACAACCATGGCGTGCTCAGTTGCTTGCCCATGGTCCACTAGCTACAAGCACTGCTTGCTCAGTTGCTTCACATTAAAAAACAATTAGTTTAGTAATAATTATGACATTCCTACCGTTGTGTACTGTGGGTGACTGTTTAGTGTGTGTATGTGTGTGTGTGTGTGTGTGTGTGTATGTGTGTTTGCTCTGATTTGTGTGTGGTGTGCATGTGTGCATGCATGTGTGTGTGTGCCTGTGTGTGTTCGCCTAATTACATCTAATGATTGAATCTACCTCCTCTTGAAATCTCTTTGAATGTCTGAAATCAGATAGAATTGAAAATCCAAAGCTTGCATTTTATTTCTTTTTGTTTTTCTCACTTAATGTGTACACTGTTCACTTGTAGTATTACAGTGTAATAGTGCCTAGCACGCAGGTGAGCGACATTTCCAAATGAATCCATTATTACAGCTAGCACTGCCTGTTTCGCTAGTTTCCCATGGTCTGCTGCTCTTTCTCTAGCCAGGCCTTGTCCATGAACTTTGTGATGGGGGAATTCTGGCGGAAAAAGTTCAACCGCGGGTCGCTCCTGTCCGAGTGGATCTACACAAAGTAAGGTTGAAGAGATGTTTGTCAAAGTGGGTAAAAATATTTTTAAACATCTTTTTACAAGATACACATAACATACATTCACATTCTGCTAACAATTTTTGCAAAACATTTTCTTTTTAAATCTTCTATCAGCAAAATATACACTGTTTTTTTTTTCAGAGTACAGATCAGATCCATTTACACAAATAGACAATATCTATGCAAATTGTTTTTAATAATCATTTAAAAATTATCTTAAAAATTATTTTATTTTAAAAAAGAAGATAGTCCTTGGAAACAAACCTGAAAAATGACTCTCACTTACAATTTATTCAAGATCAGTTCAAAGCACTTTGAAAAAGTTGTTTTACACACAATAAACACTACAACGTTTGGTAAAGGTCAAGATGTGCCACCCCCCTGCATTTCTCGGTTAATTCCATTTTCCCGTTTTTGCCTTTCTTACCAAACATAAACTGTATTTTATTAACCTTTTTAGCTAATAACCTTTTTGGAATACTAACCCTATCCCTAACCCTAGGCCATTATCTAATAGGACCCCCCCCCCCCCCCCCCCCCCCCCCCTATGTATTGCAGTACACTGCGCCATTTGTCACAGTCGTGGTTCATTGCGTTTTCCCGTCTTATAAGGGGGGGGGGGGGGGGGGGGGGGGTAGGGTTAGGGTTAGGGTTAGGGTTAGGGCTAGGGTTAGTATTCCAAAAAGGTTATTAGCTAAAAAAAAGTTCACAAAATACAGCTTTATGTTTGGTAAGAAAGGCAAAAACGGAAAATTGCAATTAACCGAGAAATGCAGGGGGGGGCACATCTTTACCTTTACCCAACTTTTGGGTAAAATACACAAATGCAAACACACACACAGAAAAACAGTAAGGCAGTGGGGAAAGCACAGACTACTACAAAGGCAAAACATCTTGTCTGCAGAGGGTGTCTTGCATTCATGAACAAAACCTGATGTCATTGACGATGCTATAACTTCAATGGGAATGACTCAGGGGTATATTTTTGCTTCAGAAGAATCAAGAGACGAATATGTTTCCAGACCCTTTTGCCAGATCGGCTCTAATAGTTTTCTTTCATATTTCATAATTTCAACAACAAAATCAAATTTTCTTCTGCAGTAAAGGGGGTTAAACTGACACAGTGAACTACAAACACACACACATGCATACAGTAAACAAAAACATAAATAAGATAAGATATCATATCATGATCGATAAGTAAAAGACAGTAAAGTGGAAGACGCAATGCATATGATGCGATCTGACAATGACAGTTGTGAGGCACGATTCTCGTGAATTTCTACTGTCTGCATGAATCTAATGAAATCCTACCAATTTTGTTCACTCTATGTGTAGTCCCTCGTGCACCAATCTGATGACATATCT
>CM065681.1:93116539-93119039 GCA_017654935.2 Phymorhynchus buccinoides
CCTCTTGCATTCAAGTCGGCCCAAACCGGCCGGCCAGAAGTTGCATGTATTCAAGACTACGTTATTACTACTACGTAGCAAAAAAAAAAAGGCCTTAAAATAGGATTTAATTACATGCGTCTAAACAGAGGCCGTTCGCCAGAGATCAGATAGACCCACAGAAGCCCTCTTTTTATTTTAACTGAGCCTGACGAAGGTCTAATTTTCAGTATTGTTCGCACAATCGAAGTTTGCTCTTTGCTTTGCTCTTGTTTAAATGAGATATATTCCTAATCCTAGCCCATTCCTGACCGTAAGTTCTAACCCTAATCACAACGAAGTGGGACAAACAATGAACTTTTGCCTTTGTTCTCACACGCGGAGTGTGTCCTTCATTTGTTTGGGTTGTTTCAATTCTAACCCTAGCAACAACGAAGTGGGACAAACAATGAACTTTTGCCTTTGTTCTCACACGCGGAGTGTGTCCTTCATTTGTTTGGGTTGTTTCAATTCTAACCCTAACCACAACGAAGTGGGACAAACAATGAACTTTTGCCTTTGTTCTCACACGCGGAGTGTGTCCTTCATTTGTTTGGGTTGTTTCAATTCTAACCCTAACCACAACGAAGTGGGACAAACAATGAACTTTTGCCTTTGTTCTCACACGCGGAGTGTGTCCTTCATTTGTTTGGGTTGTTTCAATTTTAACCCTAACCACAATGAAGTGGGACAAACAATGAACTTTTGCCTTTGTTCTCACACGCGGAGTGTGTCCTTCATTTGTTTGGGTTGTTTCAATTTTAACCCTAACCACAATGAAGTGGGACAAACAATGAACTTTTGCCTTTGTTCTCACACGCGGAGTGTGTCCTTCATTTGTTTGGGTTGTTTCCAATTCTAACCATAACCCTTACCCCATTCCTATCCCTTTTATTTGGCTGATCAATTGTAACCCTATCCCTGACCCTATTCTGTATTCGCCGACCTGACGAACGGCCTCTGTTTAGACTCAACTGATTTAATGTAATTAATGTTGCACTCCAGTTTCTTTCTTCTGTAAATAGGGACAAAGACAATCATAACACAGTTAAGAGTAAGAAGAATGTCTTGCCTAGGACTCCTAGGCCTAGTAGGAGTAGGATAGAAGTATTTGCCACTCACCTGTCCTCTAACTGTAACAGTGTAAGTCTAACGCAAAAATATTATGTTGGTATTGCCACAAGTTTTAAAACAGGGCTCCCATGGATCCCCATTTGGGGGTATATGAAGCACTAAAATTCTACAGGACCCTGTAAAAGAATATGCAGGGGGTCCCAGGGATGCACTAAAAAAAATTTTTTTATCATTCGCAATGCCACTGGGACCCTCTATCCTGCCTCTAGGACCCTCTTTACTGTAAGTGAAGGAGTCCCTGGGACACCTTGAAGGAGTCCCTGGGAGCCCTGTGAAACCTATTTGAAGCAACTTTGTCAACACAATTTATACACACACACACACACACACACACACATATCAATAATGAACTTCAAAGAAAGTTGAACTTGAAACCCTCACACTCACAGAACACACAACTTCGAGCATTCAGGATGTTGTGATATTAGCAATACTTACACTGTTTGAAAGGATTGATGGAATAGTTGGTATACAACTTTTGATGGCGGTTTTCTTTCGTCACTGTTTCACAAAGAATGGCATTTTGGTGAACCATATTCTTCGGTTCTCTTTCTGGTGCTTTTCCCCCTCCTTGCTTTGCCGCCATCTTGGCTGTGATGTTGCTAGGCGGCTAGGTTTGCACTCCGGTATTAGGAAATTTAAGGACTGACAAAGTGATGTCCCCTCTGCTGTGACAGAATGGGAAATGTTGCGTTTTCCACATAGAAATCTAAAAATATATCGCTGGTTTTCCATAGTTGTTCTTTGCTATTTCTTTGAGTTTCTCCCAATATTTTGCATAAATTTTGCATTCTTTTTTTCCTTCCTCCTCCATTCCTTCTTCGTGTTCTTATTTCTTATCTTTCCTTTATGTTTTTTTCATCCATCATCTTCTTCTTTCTCTTCTCTTCATTCCTCTTCGTGTGTTTCTTTTTTTCTTTCTTCATTGTTGTTCTCCTCCTTCTCTTCTTTTTCATCATATCAATTTTCTTTTTTCTCTTTCTTCTTCGATTTTCTTTCTTCTTTTTTTCTTCTTCATAATGTGCTCTTTTTTTATCTGCCTCTTTATTCCGCCATCCATTCCTCCTCTCAGTTGTTCTTGTTCTTTTTCTTGTTATTGTTGTTGTTGTTGTTGTTGTTCTTCTTCTTCTTTCCTTGAACAATTAACCTCCATCATCTTGCTGATGGTTCTGTTGTTTTGCTAAAACTGGGGGCTATTCAATCTATATATATAGCAGCTTACGTCACAGATGATTTGGGGACAAAACTATTTGAAGGGAAAGGGGGAAGGGGTTAATTGGTGGGGACTGTGGGTAGATCATGTGGAGAAACTGGAGGGAGATTGTGGGAGGAGTTGGGGGGGAGGGGG
>CM065681.1:93124039-93181539 GCA_017654935.2 Phymorhynchus buccinoides
CACCCAGAAAAGTGCTGTGTGATGAGACTAGGCAATTGTAATGAGGAGTACCAGTACCACATGAAAAACATGAAGGATCCGCATTAGCAGCCACACGTTCTAGCTACATCAGACGCAGAGAAAGACCTAGGAGTTGTCATCGACAGAAAACTTACTGTTATAAACCATATTGCGCAAGCTACCGCCAAGGCAAATAGGACCCTAGGTATAATCCTCCGCTCCTTTGATCATCTGACGGACCAGACGTTTGTGCAGCTCTACAAGAGTCTAGACTAGTCAGACCAGTGTTAGAATATGGACACTCAGTTTGGCAACCATCCCTGAAAACGTTGCAGCAGGAAGTTGAGGACGTTCAACGTAGAGCAACCAAACTCATTGGACACTTGAAGGACAAATCCTATCCTGAGCGGCTGAAAGCACTTGGATTACCCAGTGTGGAACATCGTAGGCGACGTGGTGACATGATTGACTTGTACAAGTTTCTCTCCGGTATGTACAATACCTGTATTACCACCAGGCCCCACCTCGACCTGCACCAAGGACGGGACACACGAGGCCACAGCAAGAAACTAATAAAACACCACACTAGACTCGACATCCGGAGCTCCTTTTTCAGTGAACGGGTTATCTCAACATGGAATGATCTCCCAGAGTCTGTTGTAGCTGCTCCTAGCCTAAATGCTTTTAAGAATAGATTTGACACCCACTGGGAAAACCATCCAGGAGTGTATGATCCTAACTGCTATCAGTAGTATCACTAGGCTATATCCCACCACGCATGTAGCTAGTGATAAATTTTAATGAACGATGAACTGGCCACAAGGCCTCAACATCGAAACTATCAAGTCCAGTGGGCATTGGGTATATGATCAAGTAAGTATGAAATTTAAATTTAACTGAAGACAAGGGAGATCACCATCGATTCCCCAATCCCCAGTATTAGGATGGTTATAAAACAATTTATTTTATTGTTAAATTCTAATGAAATTTATGTCAATGGAAAGAGCTCGAAAGGACCTTTAAAATGATACCCAAATTATCAAAATCGGTCGAAAATGGAGAAAGCTACGTTTTTAAATTATAGCCTTTTTTTTACATGAGCTACATAAGAAAAAGTTGATCAACTCGATCGTCAGTGTGACGTGGCAAGAAAAACCCCAAAATATCGGACATGGTTGGACTAGGCTAATACCTCCGATTTGATTAACCTCGCAAAGATTATGAACGTACATGCACCAAATTTTGCACACTTGTAGCAAATTGGTTGAATCTATCATGCTATTAATTTCATTAAGATCAGATTTACTGTTCAGTTGTATGCGACGGAGGAATCAGACCCAAATATTGGAGCGCTTGTCTCTTGCGATCGGCCGTCTTCGCGTAAAAAAAGATCGTTCCCGAATGACCGGGTTGGTGTCTGTTTCCAGAAAGAAAGAAACTCGGATGGTCAGCACCAAGAATAACCACCAATAAAAACAAGCAAAGGAAGTGACGGTTTTGCACTTCAGCAAAATCGGGGTGAAACTTTTAGTTTTAGACGGGAAAGATCGCTGCGGTTTGACCCAGATTCTAACGTTCCTACCAGTATCTTCTAGTTCTACTGTTCTAGTATCCCCAAGGGTAAGCTACAGCCTGATGCTGAAGTTGGCGTTTTCAGTCTAGATCTAATACCTCAGTGACTCAAACATACTTAATTTTATGGCTATATCCACATCTCAAGAGAGATTATTTATTTGATAAGGGATGTAGCATCGTCCAGGGTCAAGTTTCTCTAGAGTTCAGTCGCCATGCGAACAACTGTTACGCCAAAAGGGGTCTAAGAAACACCAATAACTGCTATTATTAGTAATAATGTTAGCTAAGTAAAGATAACTCTGATAGCTTATACTATACTTATACTACCTGAACGTCTTGTTTCATGTGTCTGATAGCTTACTCTTCACTCACTGTCACTAGTGTCAGAGAGAGAAAAGAGTTGCCATGAAAAGGGAGATAAATCATACCTCTGACAGGTTGTACAAAGATTTTGATTTAATTTACGTCTATTTATGTGCAGAAATTAAAAATTTGCACTATATTATACCATCTAACATGATTAAGAAGGAGCACTCAAAAATACTTGTTTAATTTGCTAAAATCATCCCGTATATTTTCGCTGTACTCCTGTAGAGAAGCAAAGGGAGGGTGTTTTTTAGACCGTTTTTGCCGATTTGAGCTAACGCTACGTAACGTTAGCCCTTGTGAAACTGCCCCCAGGTTGCACGCTGAATGTACGCTGGCTGGCCAGGTCATAAACCTAGATTAGGGCGTGATCTCCACTGGTTTTTGTTGATGTAATCAGGGATCGCGCTAGTGTTTTTAAAAACGCGTTTCCTTAAAGGCAATGTCGGCCCAAAAAGGCGTAAGGGAAGCAAAAAATTGCGTCATAGAACAAAATGATAAATCTAAGCGAAAAACAATGAAAACAAAACCACTGAACCAGCAACAAAAACATGCATTTCTATATAGTCTGTTCCAATGTTTGGTGTAGCAGAACCACTATGCGTGTAGGGACCGTAGGACTTCTAATGTCTGATTCACCATCTAGACTCAGATGCGATTTTGCGTACGGATTACGCGTAAACGCCGTAAAAATGTGTTAGCGATTTTTTAAACGCGTCAAATGCGCAAGAAACATGCGTTAGCGCGACCCCTGTGTAATGTGACAGTGTGGTTCTTTCAACTACAATCAACAAGATCACGAAGATTAATTATAATCATTAAACTCTGTCACTGTTAAGTTGTTAGTGTGTTGTGTGTTTATAACTTTGGAGTACATACACAGTGGCTATGTTAATATGTGATTATGGCTTTGTTGCAACGCTCAGGCCATGTCGAAGGGCAACAACTCATGCTGAAGTCAATGTTTTTCATCATCAAATGCATTTTTTAATTTCATAATCACAGCCTCTGCCCTTGTGTTTTGAATTAACCATCATTACAACTTACAAGTAATATGACCTTAAATACTGAAATAGTGGCTGTGAAACTTTATTTATTGTTTGTTTTTATTTGTGTTACAGGTGGTGAATTCAAATTGACGGCATAAGCAGCTTGAACTCAAGATGGATCCCGAATACGAAAAGCGATTATTAAGGCAACGCAATGGACAGATGTCTCCGTATGGATCGGTGAGTAATGTGGTTGATTCGCTGTCATTCTATAATACATCTGTTATTGTGTTAGGGATTAGCGCTTTTAGTTTTTACAGGCATCACGCTAGCGTTTTTCAAAACGCATGTGGCGTACGCAGTCGGCCAAAAAACGCCTAAATTAGAGTTTATGCTAAAATTTGCGTCAGATCATAACACTCTAAACTGATAAACAGAAGAATGAAAAAAAAACATGCTTGTTTTAGGCCTATGCACCTAACCACATGGGTTTTTTTATAAATTTTATGCTTACATCATCATTGAAATACGTCATCAGCCCTTTTGATCAACCAAGTGAAGTGCCAGTCAATCACTCAAGGTCCTTTATTTCTTAAAGAGTTACTATGGTAAACAGCCAGTGAGACACTTTATACTGGTCAGTTTTAGTCAATCTTGGGTGATTGCAATACTGTGAAAACTAAGGTTTGACTCTATAAGTCTATTCTTTGACAGCATGAATCGAGGAAATCAGTTTTGAACTATAAACTGGATGTACTTTTTTGTTGTTGTTTGGTTTGCATTTTCTCCCCCACTAATTCCAAGATCACCAGCGTTGCTCGTGTTGTTCCAGCCCAGCATGAGTCCCGCCGTCTCTCCAGGGAAGAAGATCTACGGCGACCGTTTCATCCCTTTACGAACGAGTGCATGCTGGAACATCACCTTTGACCAGATCCAGGTAGCAAGAATGGACGATATACTACTTTAATTGACTCTGCTGTGAGACATTTTCTTGTTTAGGGGCTGGTGGCTATGTCTTTACAGTGTCTGCAGTTAGTAGACTATGACTTTAACTCTTTTAGCGCCTTGTCTTTTTTTACCTTCTTGGTTGTCCGTTGCATCTCAACCGACAAGAAGGGGGTAACTATTTTTTTCAGTGCACATGCATTGCTTTAAGTTTAGCCCTTTCGTCGCAAAGTGTCGCCTCTTGGCACCTCAATGATTTAACACCCATGTCACTAAAAGGCATCAAATGAGGGTCTGTTAACCAATGACCTTGTGTTCTTAATTTTGGGAGGTAAGAATAGGCCTTATTTTATGCACGTCAGAGAGGAATCCCCAATATTGCAGACAGAATCTTTTCTCTACCCAGGTTTTATAGAAAGTTTTGGCTGTAAAATGGCTGGCGTTGAAAGGGTTAACAGAAGAAACAGTGACATAATCTCTGAAAACAGACAAACACATGACAGGGTGCTTGGCAGTGAATGTCTGCTTTTGGTGGGAGTGTAGAGTGATGTTTTTGCCCATGTTGCTAGAAGAGTTGAGGTCCAGTATGAAGTTGTAGTTTTGTTTGTAAATTCTATTCAATCTTGCAATTTCAAGTTCATGCATTATTTTGCTTCCATGGTTGATCCAACCTAATTTATTTGCATAGTTCTTAATGCTGTGAGAATTATATTTATAGGAAAATTATTGTGCAAAGCGGAAAAAAAATCCTTTACACATTAATCTAGGGCTAATGTTAAGATCAGCTCCCTCCGCTGTTCCAGGGTGAAGGCTTAGGGTTAGGGCCAATCAGCTCCCTCCGATTTACCTTTTCCATTAAGCTGATTGGCCAACTTCACCATGGAACAGCGGAGGGAGCTGATCTTAACATTTGCCTAATCTAGTTACTATAATTTTACGAAAAAATTGATTGCCCCCTTTATTTATTTATTTGTTTATTTATTTAAGAAAATGTATATAGCGCTTCACCTTTAAGCTCTAAGCGCTTTACAATTGCACTAAAATGATTCATATTAAAATCAACCCCTTACATACCCCCCTATCGTTCACATAATATAGATAAAATACATGTACATTATAAAATGACAATTTACAATCAGATTACATTAAAAAATCAATTTTCAATTTACATAAACAAGTTACACATTCACAAGGACCGCAAAAGTAAAGTATACATATAAGTACATGCAAGGTTCACAAACATTCAAAAACAGACAAACACGCTCATGAAAGCAAATTAAGACATACTCGTAATTGTTTGAATGCTGAATGTTTCTAAGCTGAGTGATGCATGTTGCAGGATAGCACCCCAACCCCGACCAGCACGCGGAAAAGCAAGGATGCCAACAGCGACTCGGCCAAGGACGGACTGGCATACTCCTGTCTGCTGAAGAACGAACTGCTGCAGGCTGGAATTGAAGACCTCAAGGCGAGTGCGGGTTGTTTTCACCACGTTCCGTTTGATAGGTGCCATGGTCAGACTTTTATCCTACCATGTTTTAGTTTCACCACGTTCCGTTTGATAGGTGCCATGGTCAGACTTTTATCCTACCATGTTTTAGTTTCACCAGGTTCCGTTTGATAGGTGCCATGGTCAGACTTTTATCCTACCATGTTTTAGTTTCACCAGGTTCCGTTTGATAGGTGCCATGGTCAGACTTTTATCCTACCATGTTTTAGTTTCACCACGTTCCGTTTGATAGGTGCCATGGTCAGACTTTTATCCTACCATGTTTTAGTTTCACCACGTTCCGTTTGATAGGTGCCATGGTCAGACTTTTATCCTACCATGTTTTAGTTTCACCACGTTCCGTTTGATAGGTGCCATGGTCAGACTTTTATCCTACCATGTTTTAGTTTCACCACGTTCCGTTTGATAGGTGCCATGGTCAGACTTTTATCCTACCATGTTTTAGTTTCACCACGTTCCGTTTGATAGGTGCCATGGTCAGACTTTTATCCTACCATGTTTTAGTTTCACCACGTTCCGTTTGATAGGTGCCATGGTCAGACTTTTATCCTGCCATTTAGGTACTGTGACTGATAGTAGTATAAGGCACTGTACAAGCCACTTCAACTTCAACTTCAACAAATCTTTATTATCTCAAAATGAGAAATTAAATAAAGCAACACCCGCGATTTCAACATAAAAGACATCACATAGAACAATATTTTCCAAAGCCACACACCCTCACCACCACACACACTCGTTATTTATTATAGCTCATGCCTCACATTTAAAAAAAATATCTTATTATTTTTATTAATGAAGGGTGCAGGTGTTTCAGTAAGGAAACGAGTATCGCTTTATAATCCACAATATATTACTAATACTATAGTTCCATATTTGTTGGCGTGGATGGTGTCTTGCAACACTGTGTCTGTGTGTGTGGCACGAAGGAAACTGGGGGTTCTGTGGTTACGTTTTGTTTTGCTTTGTTTTGTTTCAGGATGTCCAACTGGAGGATAACAGAGTTCTGCATCCCAAACACCCCCGCAATCTGTTCAGGGTAAGAACACTTCTTTTGATCCCTTCTTTTCTCTGATAGTTGTGGGGGAAGGAGGGTACTTGTTTGCATATGGGGAGGAGGGGATGCTTCAACTACCTTTTTTTTTTAACTATAGCCTGTCAATTACATTGAAAACTGTTGTTTCCCTTCAGCTTCCAGGGGGCATTGTCCCCCGGAACCCCCGGGAGGGGTGCTGTCCCTGCACTCCGCCGGGGCCTGGGCAGCCCCTGGATGCCTGCTTGCAGGATTTTTTAAATTTCCCATGAGCACCCATGTCATCGTATTATTGGTTAGGTTATAAGGCGCAGTTGTCTCAGTCTGGGGAAAAACGTGTCGCCTTATAGTCAGAAAAATACGGTATTTGAGTAAGAACATCTTTGTTATCGTCAAAATTCTTAACATTCTGTTACCAGCCATTATAACATTTATTTTAATCCATTACGTTTTTACTATTGCATATTACAACTTGTTTCTAACTCTAGTCAATCCCCTTTATCACTGTTGATTACTTCTTCTTTCCCGGCCATGTAAGACGTTTTAAACAGACCTGTTTACTCTACTCTTTTCGAGTAGTTTTCTACTCAATTTGGACCTCTACTACTCTTCAAATTTGAAAATAATGCAGTCTAATTACTCATTTTCAGTGAACATTGTTTGATGGTTTATTGAAGAGGACTACACATTTCACACCAAAGCTGCTTATTTCAGCTATCCAGACTACTCAAGACTTGTGTAGGGGGTAAACAGGTCTGCGTTCAGTCCGTTTCAGTGGATTGTCGCAGTCAGCTGCAGCAGGACCCCACAGCTTGTCCCAGAGCGCCACAGGCACTGAAGATTATAAATTGATTTGTTAAGAAAATTAGATGATCTGACTACTGTGTGAATGATGGTGTGTGATTTCTGTGTGGTTGGCAGTATCATGTCGCCCGGCGCTGCTCGGAAGGCTGTGAGTACTCCCCCTACTCCCTGTCGCCTGTCGGGAGCAAAAGCCAGAAGCTGTTACGCTCCCCTAGGAAGGTAAGGAACATCTGGAAATCTTCTTTTTCTTCGTTCGCTCAGTTTCCTGTCATATGAGCGTAGATGTGTCATGCTGCCGTTATGCTCCTAAGAAATAGTTGGGCCCAGCATGTCCGACTTCGGCTGAAGAAATCTTTGTAAGAATTTATAGAAAAAAAGGCAGAAGAATGGACCAGTAAGATAGAAAGGTAGTAGATGACAGTAAGCAAATGGAAAAGGCAGAGTCAAAGAGAGTGACAGATTAGAGGAAGTTACAAGCACAGAACTTCCAGAAGGTGGGGGGAACTATTTGTATGAAAGGCAACCCGGTATTCCCCACGGGGGAAGATCTGTAAATTGGGCTGTATACCTCTGGATGATTTTTCACGTTTAATCGCAGTGTACATTTAACCTGGAGATCAACTGCTTATAAATATATATGGAAGTCTTGTTGCTTAGTTATCTCTTTCTGCATTGAAACTTAGTTACTTGGGTGATCTTGTGTCCATAGCCACACTCGGCCTTCTTTCTCATCACCCCTTGCAACTTCATTTCACTGCTGGAAGACACCTTAGCAACCCAGGCCTGTATTCACATTGAGATAGTACGAGACTTATCATCGTGATATCTTAGAAAGTCCTTCTTAAGTCCTATTCAGTCGTACTACTTTAGAAGAACTAAGATATCACGATGATAAGTCTCCTACTATCTCAATGTGAATACAGCCCAGGTTTTCATATTCACACGCGTCTGATCTGCAGTTGTTGTGGTGTATTGGTTGGTATGCATTGTGAGAAAGTTTTAAGTTTAATTCTAGGTTTAACTTGTTTTGCTAGATTATTCCTACATTTCGTTAACCCTTTCGCCGCCAGCCATTTTCTAGCCAAAAAATACCATTAAACTTAACTGGGAAGAGAAGTTTCTGCAATATTGGGAATTCCTCTATGACATGTATAGCATTAGGCCTATTCTTACCTCCCAAAATTAAGAAAATAGGGTCTTCGGATAACAGGCCCTGATTTGATGCCTTTTGGTGACACGGGTGTTAAGCCATTGTGGTGCATAAATGCGACATTGGCGGTGAAAGGGTTAAGTTTTTATCAATGAAGGAAAGGTATGCATCCGCAAATATCAGTGTCTTCAGCGACTTGTCACATTGTGACTTGTTCAGAGTTCCAGGTTTGCTTTACAAAACTTATTAAAATAAAGAAAGTGATTTGTTTTCCTGCATTTCGCGTGGACAGTGTAAAAATAAGCTTTCAGAGTGATGGTTCATATTAATCCTGAAGACGTTTTGTTTAAATTATCAGTGTGCACAGGCTTTTCACTTCACTACCATATTTTTTTTACTTTAAGGCACACACACAAAATTGAGATTTTGTTCTGATATTTTCTTACTTTATTATTAGTCACATTATAAGGCAATGGTTCTCAGGTTGGGGAAAAATGTATTGCTTTATTATTAGTCACATTATAAGGCAAGGGTTCTCAGGTTGGGGGGAAAAGTATTGCTTTATTATTAGTCACATTATAAGGCAAGGGTTCTCAGGTTGGGGGAAAAAAGTATTGCTTTATTATTAGTCACATTATAAGGCAAGGGTTCTCAGGTTGGGGGAAAAAGTATTGCTTTATTATTAGTCACATTATAAGGCAAGGGTTCTCAGGTTGGGGAAAAAAAGTATTGCTTTATTATTAGTCACATTATAAATATAAGGCAAGGGTTCTCAGGTTGGGGAAAAAAAGTATTGCTTTATAGTCAGAAAAATATGGTATGACAATAAACGCTTTAAAATAATCATCGTGTTTATTTTACTTTCAATTCTAATGATTCATTTTTTGTTTGCCTTTAATGTTCTTGTTATCAATGTAAAGCGCACTGAGCTCATGTGAGAAAGAGCGCTTTATAAATTCCCATTATTATTATTACTATATAAAGAATGAACCGATATGTTTTGTTTTGTGTTGTCAGGCGGTGCGCAAGATCTCCAAGATCCCCTTCAAGGTGCTGGACGCCCCTGAACTGCAGGACGACTTTTACCTGAACCTGGTGGACTGGTCATCACAGAACGTGCTCAGTGTGGGCCTGGGGACATCAGTCTACCTCTGGAGTGCTTGCACCAGCCAGGTGAACAGAGAGAGAGAGACACAGAGATAGAGAGACAGAGTTTACTGGTCATCACATAACATGCTCAGTGTGGGCCTGGGGACATCCGTCTACCTCTGGAGTGCTTGCACCAGCCAGGTGAACAGAGAGATAGAGAGAGATAGAGATAGAGAGACAGAGTTTACTGGTCATCACAGAACATGCTCAGTGTGGGCCTGGGGACATCCGTCTACCTCTGGAGTGCTTGCACCAGCCAGGTGAACAGAGAGAGAGATAGAGAGACAGAGTTTACTGGTCGTCACAGAACATGCTCAGTGTGGGCCTGAGGACATCAGTCTACCTCTGGAGTGCTTGCACCAGCCAGGTGAACAGAGAGAGAGAGTGTGTGTGAGTGGAGTGAGATAGAGTTTACTGGTCATCGCACAATGTGCTCTGCAAATGAATCAGTTATGTTTTTGTCATGTCAGAAACACATCTTTATAAAGCTCCACCCCGCTTGCTTTTTTTCTAGTTCACCATAATTGGATGTTTTTGCGCATTTAATCTTTTTTTTTATATATACATACACTGATACAGAGGTGACATTCTTTTAAACATTTTTTTTTAGCTTTTCCTTTTTCCAGACATTTTCGTCTTTTTTCATCTTTTGTTTCAACTCTTCAGTCTTTTCTTTTGAAGCTATATTTCTCTTGTCTTTTTGTCTGCCCCCACATTCAATAAACCCTCTCCTGCCTCTCTCTCTCTCTCTGTGTAAGGAAACAAGAGAAAATGATGTTCATTTTATGCTGTGTTGTACTGCCTTGTATGATATAAGAAAACGGTACATTTCGTTTTGGCTTACTCTTTGCTTCTACATCCGTAAGAATCCTGTCATTTTATTTATATAAAGCTTTACACTTATGATCAGTTATGATGTCCTGAGATATATTAATCTGGTTAACATTATATAATGTACAGGGTTGCATTTTGTTTGTTGTGTTCCCCCTTCATGAGGGGCAAAGGCCTGAATGAATTAATCATTGTCATTGTCTCTGTCTCTCCCCATTGAAAAAAGCCCTGTTTATTCACGATGTGACCATTCAAGTGTGTTTCCCAGGTGACTCGGCTGTGCGACCTGTCCGCGGATGAAGACACCGTCACGTCCGTCTCCTGGTCAGAGAGGGTAGGCACCAAGTCCTTCTGTCCATCTCTTTGTCTCTATGTCTGTCTCCTGGTCAGAGAGGGTAGGCACCAAATCCTTCTGTCCATCTCTTTGTCTCTATGTCTGTGCTTGACCGCTGGTCTGTCTGTCAGTATTTTCTGTCCATCTCTTTGTCTATGTCTGTCTGCTTGACCGCTGGTCTGTCTGTCAATGTTTTCTGTCCATCTCTATGTCTGTCTGCTTGACCGCTGGTCTGTCTGTCAATGTTTTCTGATGCAAAAGGGTAAATGTGCATCTCTTGTTTTCATCTTGAAAAAAAGGAATAGATTTCTGTTTGGAGGAAAGTGAAGCGAGTGTGTTTGTGTGTGTTTTCCTTAATAGAAAAAATGTGGGTTTTCAGAAAGCTTTCTAACTCTTAGTAGTTAGTGCATTGATTATTCATAAGCTATTGTGCCTGTATTACTCTTGCTTTTTTTTTCTCCTCCTTTTGAAGTCAACTTAACCCTTTCGCCGCCAGACATTTTTTAGCTAAAAATGTCAATTAAATTTACATGGGTAGAAAACAATATTGGGGATCAGTCTGTGACATGTTTTAAATAAGGCCTGTAGATCCTTATCTCCAAAAATTAAGAACACAAGGTCATTGGATAACAGACCATGATTGAAGGCTTTTAATGACACGGGTGTTAAATCATTGTGATGCAAAAATGTGACATTGGCAGTGAAAGGGTTAATAATCCTCAAGCAACCTGTCATGGTTGTTTTTTAATGTACATTTGCATTTGCTGTAAGAATCTTCAAATACATTTTCATGCTCTGATATGTGCATTTATTTCATGAGAATCCTTGAACAAATCAGCAGGTTGAATTGTAGGATGATTGCCTCTTTGGTTTTGGTTCTCATCATTTTCAAATTATTTTCATTAAAGAAAATAGGGTCTTCAGATAACAGGCTCTGATTTGATGCCTTTTATTGACATGGGTGTTAAACCATTGTGGTGCATAAATGCGACATTGGCGGTGAAAGGGTTAAATCACACTGAGACTTAGTTTTAGAAAGTTACGTCAGCAATGATCTTGAACCCTAGCTTTTATCCAAGCTTTGTACAAATAATTGTATAGAATTGTCTGTGTGATTGATTTTCCGAGGGAAAGTGCGTGGTGTTAATTGTGAAGTGTGGTGTGTTCCCGTGGTTAAGCAGGGCAACCAGGTAGCGGTGGGCACCCACAAGGGGCTGGTTCAAATCTGGGATGTCACCACGCACAAGAAAATCACCACGCTGGAGGGACACGCTGCTCGTGTGGGTCAGTACAACTTTTTTTTGTGTGTGTGTGTAAATAAAATGTTTTATAAATGTGTGTGTGTGTGCGTATGTTATAGCTGCCTACAGTCCCCGTAAGGGGTATTTGTCCCTGGAAACAGCTATTAAAAAAAAAGGGACACCCTGTCTCTGGAATCCACTTTTCTCTCAGTCTCAGGCGTCCATGGCAACTTAGTAGAATCAAAATTTTGTAGAGCAGTCACTTGTCTTGTTAGCTAACTTTTTTTTTTACTAAGCACAACAGACACACACGCACACAGACACGCACACAGACACACACACACAGAGAATGAGAATCTACTTTGTTGGTCCATTTGTTTTCCAGTTTCCCCAAACAATAAAATGTCTTTATCTCAGTGTTGGCACGCACACACGCACACGCACACACACACACACACAGAATGAGAATGTACTTTGTCATTTGTTTTCCAGTTTCCCCAAACAATAAAATGTCTATCTCAGTGTTGGCACACGCACACGCACACGCACACACACACACACACACACACAGAATGAGAATCTACTTTGTCATTTGTTTTCCAGTTTCAGCAAACAATAAAATGTCTTTACCTTGGTGTTGGTGCGTTCCTCCTTTCAGGAGCCTTGGCGTGGAATGGTGACATGCTGTCCTCGGGGAGTCGGGATCGTCTCATTCTCCAGAGGGATGTACGCACGCCCTCCATAGCACCGGAGAGAAAGCTGGCGGGACACAAGCAAGAAGTGAGTCAATGCTTTGAGGTGTTTCTTTGAGTTGGGATCGTTTGATTCTCCAGAGGGATGTACGCATGCCTTCCATAGCACCGGAGAGAAAGCTGGCCTGACACAAGCAAGAAGTGAGTCAATGCTTTGAGGCGTTTCTTTGAATGCCGTGCCATACTGTGAACTTAGATGCTTTGGAAAATTTTCATTTTTGTACTCATTTTGATGTGTCATTGTGTGTGATGTGTTTTTCTTTCTTTGGAACAAAAAGTTATGTTGTAGCTATATGGTTTTCTGTTTTAACAGTCGATCAGTCTTTTTGGTGCTGAGCTTTAAAAACCAACAAGAAGAAGCTGATTTTTGTTTGCTTGGGTTTTTTTGGTGTGTTTTTTCATTGTGTGTTTTCCACTGATTTGATGTATGATGGTGACTGGAACTAATGCTGCCATCTGTTTTTCTCGTACATCAGGTGTGTGGGTTGAAGTGGTCCCCGGACCACCAGCACCTAGCGTCAGGGGGCAACGACAACAAGCTGTTTGTGTGGAACCTGACCAGCAGCGGGCCCCTGCAGACCTACACTGACCACCAGGCGGCGGTAAAGGCCATCGCCTGGTCACCACACCAGCACGGTCTGCTGGCGTCCGGCGGGGGCACCGCTGACCGCTGTGTCAGGTTCTGGAACACGCTGACCGGTCAGCCTCTGCAGTGTGTGGACACGGGGTCCCAAGTGTGTAACCTGGCCTGGTCAAAGCACTCCAACGAACTGGTCAGTGTGTTTGTCTGTGTCTGTGTGTGGTCAGTCTCTGCAGTGTGTAGACACAGAGTGGCAAGTATGTAACCTGGCCTGGTCCTTACTAACTTACACTCCAATGAACTAGTCTAGGAGTTAAAGGGAGATGATGCCATTGACTGAAGTCGAGATAAAATGTAGAGGCAATATTATACACCAATGCAGAGTTTGCCTGTTTTTGTAAAGTCACAGATTTCAGCAATAATATTAATGGAAAAAGCATGATTTCTGTGGAAAGTAAGTTTATTATGTGAAGAAAAGGAGCTAAAAGTAATTTTGCTTTCATGCTTGCAAATGATTTGTAGTCATTTTACATTTCGGTCTTGTTTCTCTGATCATGTTTAAATTCTGTCTTGTGATGACATTGTTTTATACTCAATATTTTGCCATTGGGGAAACATTAAGCATTTGTTTTGTGTTAAACGTGAGGTAGTGGATATGTGATTGGTGGACTCATTTGTGTGTGTTGAGTTCTTGTAAAGTTTTCTGTTCCACCTTTCAGGTCAGTACTCACAGAACCAGATCTTGTTGTGGACTGCTTTGTGTGTTGAGTTCTTACCAAGCTTTGTGTTCCACATTTCAGGCCAGTACTCACAGAACCAGATCTTGTGGACTGCTTTGTGTGTTGAGTTCTTGCCAAGCTTTGTGTTCCCCCTTTCAGGTCAGTACTCACGGATACTCACAGAACCAGATCTTGTTGTGGACTGCTTTGTGTGTAGTTCTTACCAAGCTTTGTGTTCCCCCTTTCAGGTCAGTACTCACGGATACTCGCAGAACCAGATCTTGTTGTGGACTGCTTTGTGTGTTGAGTTCTTACCAAGCTTTGTGTTCCCCCTTTCAGGTCAGTACTCACGGATACTCGCAGAACCAGATCTTGTTGTGGACTGCTTTGTGTGTTGAGTTCTTACCAAGCTTTGTGTTCCCCCTTTCAGGTCAGTACTCACGGATACTCGCAGAACCAGATCTTGTTGTGGACTGCTTTGTGTGTTGAGTTCTTACCAAGCTTTGTGTTCCCCCTTTCAGGTCAGTACTCACGGATACTCACAGAACCAGATCTTGCTGTGGAAGTACCCCTCCCTGGTGCAGATTGCTAAGTTGACGGGACACTCCTACAGAGTATTGTATCTGGTGAGTGATGCTTATTTTTTGTTTTGTTTTTCTTTTCTTTCCTTTGTTCTTATATTGTAGATACCCCCTGGTTTTAGGATAAACTAGTGGATTCTTTAGAGGAGATTGATTTTCAATTGCTGCTAATGTATATGGGTCTCTCTCCTGAAAACTGGTCCAATATGTGACATAGAAGCCAAAAAATAAAATTGGGCAAATTGAACAGAAAATGCATGCATAGAGTAGCTTTATGAATCAACTTTCTTATGAAATGAAAACAAAATCAGTCAAGGCTATCGTTGCTGGGTTTTATTACTTTATATATATGCGTCCAGAGCTGGTAGCGCTGACAACACGGTGTCCTTCATTACATAGTTTCATCAACTTAAATAAACTTTATGATGCATTTATCTCTTTAGAATAACAGACTGTCTTGAAATAAAGAGTTATGAATGATTTCATTAAAAACTTTTTTTTTTTAAAGTTTAATATTGGTGTTGGTTTATACCGTCTTTGGATCTTACCATAATTGATTGTTTTATTTTTCGTTATATAATGTCGTGCCACTCAAAATGCCATTTATTTTATTTCAAATGTGTTAGAATAGTTTCATTATTATCTCTGATATTCCATTAATTTGACAATTAAAAAATAAGTGTTAAATTTTAAAAAAATAAATTTCTGGGTAGCGCTGACAACAGGACACCATCTGGTAGCGCTGACAACATGGTGTCCTCCATTATATAATTTTACCCACTTAAATAGACTTTATGGTGCATTTATCACTTTAACATGGCAGACTTTCTTGAAATAAAGACTTACAAATGGTTTCATTTGCAAAATAATACAAAAGAAATGTGTTTAAATACTAGTGTTGGTTTGTGTCATCTATGCACATTACCATGGTTCATATCAAAATGTCGTTATATAATGTCTCACCACTCAAAATGACAATTTTTCATAGCGGATGTGTTAGAATAGTTTCATTACCACCAGGAATAACCCATAGATACGGTAATTTACAATATAAAGAGCTTAATAAAAATTCAAAAATTCTGGGTAGCGCTGACAACAGGGACGCCAACTGGTAGCGCTGACAACATGGTGTCCTACATTACATAATTTTACCTACTTAAACAGACTTTATGGTGCATTTATCACTTTTAACTTACAGATTACCTTGAAATGAAGACATGTTTTCAATGATAGAAAAAAAAGTAAAATATAAAGAGCTTAATAACAAAAATAATTTCTGGGTAGCGCTGACAACAGGGACACCAACTGGTAGCGCTGACAACATGGTGTCCTCCATTATCATTACATGATTTCACCTACTTAAACAGACTTTACGGTGCATTTATCACTTTTAACTTACAGATTACTTTGAAATGAAGACTTTTATATGTATCCAATGATAAAAAAAAAAGAATAAGATTTAAATTTGAGAAAAAAATTGTGGGCAACACAGACAACAACAAGGACGCCATTGTCATCCATCCACTAAAAGAAAATTGTATGAATTAAATTTCTTGTGAATTGAAAGATATGTCTGCTACAAGAATAAATGTGTATTGTATTGGCAAATTTGGCCTTATGGTTAAGAACTTAACTGTGAACAAGCTATTCTACACATAGAAGGCCCATTCAGTGGCCAGGTAGCGCTGACAACGGGCCTTTTAGGGGTGGACACCATACTGTTTTTGTGCTCTCTTGACCAATCAAAACATCCCACACATTTGAAACTTTGTATGAATAATGATCTTTAGTAGTTGTTTGAAAGTAGTAAACTTTTGACTTGGGCAGAAGAAGTCCCTAGGTGAAAATTTTAATTATGTAGGTAGCGCTGACAACGCATTTTGTGGACACCACAATGACCAAAGATTTTTAAAAAATTGTAAAAAATCTATTTAACAATTATATTTACTGTTCATGCACATACATTGTCAAAAATATGTTTTTGGATAACTAAATAAGAAAAAAATGGGTCTTAGATATTGTTGAGGCAAAGAAAATCTGCATTATTTTTTATTATATTTGAGGACACCACATGTTGTCAGCGCTACCTGGTATTTAAAATGTTATTTTAAAACACACTTTTTGGTAAAATCCACAAAATTGTTGCTATAAAGGAAGGACTACTACTCATCTTGGGTGTGCATGCATATGTGTGCAGAATCTTTTGTGGTTTCTGAAAAAATAGAAACCTTATGCAAGACTGTTGGGCATGTCACAAAACTAAGCACCCAAAATGCCCATTTTTCAAGACAAAATTGTTTATTAAACACATGTTGGTAAATGCACAGCTAAAAGAAACATTTTATATGATTCTTACAACTATTTAGAGCTGAAATACACAAATGAATGATATCTCATTGTTTGATTTGATTTTTTATTGTTTAATAAATAGGATAGGTCACAATGACCCAGTTTTCAGGAGAGTTACCCATATGCTGATTTGATAATGATGGCTACTCAGTATGATTGAGTTAATCATTGTGTTATTTAGTTCTTTAAAAGAATATTGTCTTGTTGTAACATGCATTATGGAAGAAGAGAACCTTCTTTGCAAGGGGCAGGGAAAAAAATCAGTTTTTTCTTATCAGTACTCCTTATTTTTCAGTTGTTCGCATGGTGTGTGTGGATATTTGCTGGATTGTTCTTTTTCTTCCCCAGATGCACCCCTTGTACATCTATTATGTAAAGTTATGCCTTACTTTGCAATTTTAGCCCTCTGAAGAAGTTACACCTTTATAGAAAGCAGCAAATTAGTAAACCCTAAGGCCTGGTTCACATTAGACGCAGAAGTTCCGTACGTAAAACCCTAAATAAGTGGAAGAAAGAAGGATAACAGTTTACGCATATAGGGGAAATTCGGACACGTGCGCAAATCTGTTCCCTTCTTTGTTTCACTTTTTTATGGATTGCACACGAGTTTCCGCACAGAGTCTCCGCTTATGTGTGTACACGGCCTAAGAGTACACACACTTGCGGAAATCTCATGCGCTTGTCCGTAAATCAGTAAAAGAAACAAGGGCATGGGTTTCCGTGCAGAAATGCATGTGCTAATTTTTGTCTTCTTTGACTTATTTACGGATAAGCGCATGAGGTTCTCACATCTGATGTGTGTGTGTATACTCTTAAGTTTATGTAAGCATCCCAGGCAATGATAGCAGTGTGCGACAAACAATGATGCAATTCTTTGGTTTGATGTGAATAGTGCATGTTGTGACATGGTTGGCCTGGGGGCTGTGAACTGCTTTGATTTGATATATTATATGTTGTTTTTGACTTGTGCGTTATCAGGCCATGTCACCAGACGGGGAGGCCATAGTGATGGGGGCTGTGAACTGCTTTGATTTGATATATTATATGTTGTTTTTGACTTGTGCGTTATCAGGCCATGTCACCAGACGGGGAGGCCATAGTGATGGGGGCGGTGAACTGCTTTGATTTGATATATTATATGTTGTTTTTGACTTGTGCGTTATCAGGCCATGTCACCAGACGGGGAGGCCATAGTGATGGGGGCGGTGAACTGCTTTGATTTGATATATTATATGTTGTTTTTGACTTGTGCGCTGTCAGGCCATGTCACCAGACGGGGAGGCCATAGTGATGGGGGCGGTGAACTGCTTTGATTTGATATATTATATGTTGTTTTTGACTTGTGCGCTGTCAGGCCATGTCACCAGACGGGGAGGCCATAGTGATGGGGGCGGTGAACTGCTTTGATTTGATATATTATATGTTGTTTTTGACTTGTGCGCTGTCAGGCCATGTCACCAGACGGGGAGGCCATAGTGATGGGGGCGGTGAACTGCTTTGATTTGATATATTATATGTTGTTTTTGACTTGTGCGCTGTCAGGCCATGTCACCAGATGGGGAGGCCATAGTGACGGGGGCGGGGGACGAAACGCTTCGCTTCTGGAACGTGTTCAGCAAAACAAGGTCCACCAAGGTCAGTGAGGAAAGGAAGCTTTGCAACTAAAACACCACTGTTCTCTTTCTACTGTTAACACGTTCAAGTCATTCCGGCCATATATGTCCAGAATTAATAGATAGCTGTCAATTTGATGCATTTGCTTCAAGGGAAGTAAATCTGTGTGCATACCATACCTTGGTCACCTCTAAACTCGCTTCACTCCCTTAGACCACAGTTTTGCCCCTGACTTTGCTTTTGTAGTGGTTCGATGTGGGGGAACCAATCGGTGTAGAGAGTTTTTCTATATAAAGTCTATAGAGAGAACAATAACAATTTGGAAAAAACAAGTGTATACATTTTGTCCCAATATTTCGTCCTGGGTATTTATTGGACTTTGTCGAGGTCTCAAATGACAGAGGGATGAGCCACAAACAAAAACAACAACCCTAACCCTAAAGTCTATAATTATGTATAAAAAGTCGGATCTACCACTTCCCTATGTCTAAACCTGAAGTAAAAACATGTAATCTTTAATTTCTCCTTTTTTTTATGTATGTTTTGTTTGTGTGCATGGCTGGAGTGATTTGTTGCCATGTTTAGAAGTGTATGAAAAGCTTTTATAGTTATATATATTCAGTTATATTTCATTGAATTGTTTATGCAATAGTTGTGAATCTGTGCATTTGTATAGATCTGCTTCTGAAGCATCGTAGTAATAAATGTTCATTGAAATTGTGAATTGAACTGAATCAAAGTAGAATCATATGATCTTCAGCCTCCTCCGAAATCGGAATTTGTCAGCTGAATGCAGCGGGAAAACCAACAAAAACTGAAAACTACATACATACGTACCTCACCCATTATGGCCATATGGCTTTGGACCACAGAAGAAGAAGAATATGATCATCAGCAAAATAACTTCAAAACCTTCTTTGAAATTTGACTTTCATGGTATTTTCTAAGACCCATTTGTGCAATGTTTGTGTCAGCGTTGTGCAATTTGGTACCTTACACTGCTTTTTATCTTTTAAGATAACGACACCCGGCAGCCATCATTTTCAACTACCCACTGTTTACTTTGTTTCAGGAGTCGAAGTCAGTGTTGAATCTCTTCACCCGAATCCGATAATAATGGCAGCCAAGTTCAGTGATACAGTGTAGTTTATGAGTGGGAAGCCAAAAAAACTGTGTAAAAGTGTGAATGGCTTAGTGCGGGAAGTGTATCAGTATGAATGTGTGAGGAGTGGGATGTGTTTTGAGTGAGTTTGTGTGTGTGTGTGTGCGTGTGCATGCATGCGATAAAGAAACACTAATAGGTTATGCGAGACGAGAGTGAAGAATGCATTGAGATGGTAAAGTAGTATGAATCTGCCTTTGTGACTAGATAACTGGAACTGTGTGTGAAACCTCCGGAAATGTGACTGGATGCAGAGTTTATAACTCAGGAAGCAAAGGCAATGAAAACTATAAAAGAAAAGTGTACATGAGAAACTGGAACTGCTTGAAGTTCAAGACCTGGGATTTCAACCGTGAAAAGAGGATCGCTGAGCTGTGATGAACTGAACGAAAAAACAAAAACTTCCAGGAATGAACGGAGTTCGCCTCATGAATGCATGGAACTGATGCCAGGACTGCGGTGTGTGAGGGCCTCTCACAATCAAACAAGTGCAATAATTGTGAAATACAAGGGGAGAGAAGAAATATGTGGACTGCTTTGTTTCCCCCCCTTGATTTTTCTTTCAAGTCATGTTTGGATTATGACTTTCTGGTCGCGTAAATAAAAATGTTTCTGTGTTTTTCGTTTGGGGGGGGGGGGGGGGGAGATCGCAATGGTGCTTCCTGATGGGTTAATGTTCCGTTAGTTTTTTGTCTGTTTGTGAGTAGGGGTTGGGAAGGCGTATTTCCTGCCAGTGTAGCAACCATCTTTGGCAATCAGCATGTCTCCACGTAGAAGAAGATAGTGCTTTCTTTTATTTCTGTGTGTGGGGCAAATGTGTGTGGAAAAAACAATGCGTGAAATGTAATATGTGTTGCCTCTGCACCCGCCTCTCAAAACTGTTGGTGCGCTACGAAAAAGTCACCAGTCTCGGAAAGCGACGAAAACATCGGCGCGTCTCTTGTGGTTACGTTTTTGTTGTGTTTTGATTTGATTTTTATCATCCTTTCTTCATCCCTCAACAATGGGCTAAAGAATAAAATGTATGTGCCATTGATTAAAAATGTGTGAAGGGGGGTGGGGGGAGGAGAAAAGGGTTTTGAAGATTTTTGTGTCTTGCTAAGGTTGAGCAGGATTTACAGTACATTAAACTTTAGATCAAACACGTTTTATTATATTCTTTATTTTAGTTGCCCACTAAATTGTATGTTTATAGCATATATTTTGATTTGTATATATATATGGAAATGATTGGCGACACAGTTTTGACAAATGGTTTATTTTTTGCGTGTAGTCATGTTCTTAAGAGAGAGGTTTTTTTTTTTCCTTTTATACCATATTCTATTAACTAAGTATTTTAAGACTCGATATAGGTCAGAGATAACTCAAGACCCCATGACCATGTAATGCTATTCTCTAATGAAACATTTGGAAATTTAACAGTTTGTCAGATACATAAGTTTGTAAAAGTTGCCAAAATGCAGAAGAAGAAGAAAAGGAAGAAGAAGACAGGGTTAGAGTTGACTGTCTTAGGGTGGGACAGATTGATCAACCTTCAAGGCTTACAGTTAATTCAACCTGTCCTGGAAGTCGAAGTTGCCAATCAGCTACTTTTTACTAGAAAATGTGTTTGTTGTTTTAATGAAAGCTACTTAATTTTAATTTTGCATCCTCTGTTGGTTTGTTTTTGTTTGTTTTTATATGTTTCAGTTTTAAAATGTTTGTTTTCTTTTTCTTCTTCCTGTTATTTTAATCACTGTTATAGATGTATGTCATTGTCAGGAAAGATGTCACAACTAGGTGTATTATTTTGTTTTGTTTAGGGCTACTCTTGTGCTTTTTTTTAGGAGCCGGTGCGCATCTGTTTCATTTTATTAAAACTTTTTTTTACCCAAGAGCTTCATTTCTTGTTTTCTTTTTTTAAGATTTTGTTTCTTAGTTTTGTTGATTTGTTGCTGTCTGTGATGATCTTAGTTACCCAAAATGCTTGGAACAGGCTTGACAAAAAGTGATGCAGAGGGTTAGGGTATCATGCAAGCACTGTTGTGTGGTTTGGGAGTCAGTAGAGCAATTCGCATTCATGAGCAAGTGCTGATCTTTCTTTTTTTTGTAATATTTTAATGGCTAGTCTTCATAATTCTTTCTTTTCAGTCTTTATTGGGGAGATCAGATAGATACAATACTTTTGTTGAGAAAACCGTGCATAAGTGATAAGTCTACATAGTATGATTTGGAATAAAGGCATAAGAGGGTCAACCTGCCTACTGCTACGATTTGGCCGTAGCAGCTACGAAAAATAAAGCTTTGCTACGGAGCTACGGCAACCTTAACATTGCTACGGAGAGAAAAAAATGCCACCGCATTTTATTTTTGCTTTTGTCGTTCCCGGTTTTATCTGTTTCTAAGAGCAGACGCCGTGTCACGCGCGATAACCTAGTCACTTCCGTTTTTATCAAAGCGACTGCGCATGCGTTCTTATTACTTTCTCTGGAAAAAATGGCGGACTCCAGCAGCAGTAGCGATTCGGGAGATGTTTCAAACGAAGAAAAACGAACCCAAACCAGAAAATGAAAATCATCTGGCACAACATCTTGTTCTAAGAAAAAACATCGTCTGGCTGCACAAGTTTTCAAAATAGCTTCCACGGAGGAGTGGCCTTGCATCGTCAGAAGTTGACTTGGTGCGAACCATGCTCACTGCAGTGCAACCTCTGCCATGCGGACTTCTCTGTGAATCATGGCGGTAGAGACGATTGCCGTCAACACGTTCAATCGGCGAAACATAAGCAGTGCGTTTCGGCTCAGGAAGAGAACAAATCGATTGCCGTCGCTTGTGGATGCTACGGAAAAATTTGCCATGCTACTGAAAATTGATGGCTGGGCTACTGATTGGGAAAATTCCAAGTAGGCAGTCTGGTCAACTCTAAAAAAACCGGTAATCATTTAATTATATCTTTTATGCGTTGTATCCTAACCCCAAATACCAAATTCAGAAGTTGAATTATCTATCCTATGTTTAATTCATCTTTGGTGAAAACTATTTTTTATAAGAAAAAAAAAAAGCCAAAGCTAGATGGTTTTTTGGGGGGGTTTGTTTGTTGTTGGGTTGGGTTTTTTATTTTATAGAATAGCCCAATGCTGAACATCTAACTTGAAATGTATAACATTAAACAATTCCAGTTGCAATTTCTGCATGTCTAAACTGCTGCAATGTTTTTTGCTAACACTACAAAACTAGATTGTCTTATGCATCACTAGTTCCTTGCACCCACTGCCCCATACTGCAGCCCTTGAGTTGGACGTTTGAAGAAAACTAGATTGTTTTATGCATCACTAGTTCCTTGCACCCACTGCCCCATACTGCAGCCCTTGAGTTTGAAGGCAGCAGTTGTATGGCTGCACTGTGACCAGCGCTCCCAGGGACCCCCATTTGGGGGTCTATGAAGTACTCAAATTCTAGAGGACCCTTTAAAAGAATGTGCAGGGGGTCCCTGGGATGCACTAGAAAAAAATCTTTTTAGCATTCGCAATGCCATTAGGACCCTCTATCCCACCTCTAGGACCCTCTATAGTGTAAGTGAAGGAGTCCCTGGGACCCCTTGTTTTGCTGGACGATTGGGAGCCCAGTGTGACAGTGATCATTTTTGAGGGGAATGGTGCAGAGGTGTGTGTGAAACAATGGTTTTGAAATGTGATGTTCAGTCAGTGCTTTGCGACACCCTTGTGTAGCTGGCTTGCTGTATGTTGATTGATTGGTATGCTGGTCTGTATCGGGGGGGCAGTCGTTACATGGGAATAAATCTGAAGAATGATTATGCACAGCAGTGTGTGCATTGTGGAGAACGTCTTCTATTGTTTGTGTGGGAGACACTTTGTTGTCTTCTCCATGTCACAATCTTGTTTCACACTTGCCTGTGTAGGTTTCTTTTTCTGTGTCCCACTTCGTCTGTCTGTCCTTTTTCTTTCTGTTTGTCTGTCCCAATTTTAAAATAAAAATCCTCTAATTCTTTGTCTTTTTTGTTGGACATTTTTACTTTAATTCTATCTCTATATCTTGTAAACTGCTCTCTCTCTCTCTCTCTCTCTCTCTCTCTCTCTCTCTCTCTTCTCTCTCTGAACTGAAATAAATTACAAAACATGGTTTTAGAAAGTGCAGCAAAACAAGAAGTAACAGACCAAAAATAAGAGACAATACAAAATCTACATTTCTTGCTCCAAATTATAAAGCAGTCATTTTTTTGGGCAGTTAAGATCAAAGTTCCTTGCAATTCTTTCAGTTATCTTGTACTTTACACACACACACATCTTCTGAAGGCGGAGTGTAGCTGCCCACGTGGTGGAGTAATCAAAAACAGTCGCACACGTAATGTTCTCATCTCCAGCTGGTGCGATGATCCCTGGAGTCTTTAAGCCAGGGTACAAGAACACACCCACCCCACCCTTCAAATTTTCACAAAGGAGCAAAATTTTGCCATTCTCAGAAAAAAAGAATAGGGTTACGTCCAGCCCAAAATACTTTCATAAAACTGAAAGAAGCAGACTTTGAGATTGAGGGTCGTTAACATGAGGGGATTATATTAAGTACAACTGCCACTCTTTCATTCTTCATTAAACATTCAAAGCATTGCTTTCTAAGTAACATTTGTTATTTTTCATTCTGTACTCTTACCTTTGAGTTTGATACTGTATTCAAAGAACAAGTACGTGTATTTTACACTGTGTAAACATTGAAGTACCTCACACTCTGCCACTTTGTGTCAGCTAAAATATTTGATATGAGCTGTAATTGTCAATGATCATAATGACAGTTGACAACCTAGTTCATGTTGTTGTCTTACCCTGGCTTACAGACTCCAGGGATCATCCCAACAGTCGAAGCACTTGAACACTTAATCACAAATGCACCAGCTAGGGATAAGAACATTACGTGTGTGACTGTTTTTGATTAACCGGCCACGTGCGCAGCCACACTTCGGAGGATAACCTAGTTCATAAAATATGAGTTGTAATTGTAACATCACATCACATATAATGCTCTCTCTATAAGCATTTTGCCCTCATTAGTGGTGATTTTTGCATCACATATTTAAAAAAAAAAAAAAATTGTATTTGCCCGTGGATTTATTTTGGCATGAGTGTATACTAACACTTAGCTTTGTTTTTCATATAACAGTCTTAGCTTCTAAACTGATCACGCTCCAATGGGTTCCATCTCTGTGAGATCACTGGAAACGAGAAAGCCAGGCAGCAGAATGGAGCAGTTCAGCCATTATCCTGTTACCTACAGGGAAGCCAAAATAATGATTGATTGATTGACGTGCGCGCGGCCTCCTAGTTCCGTTGCGATTTATCGTCAGCCAAACAAAAACAGAAGCACACACGCGCACATGCATGCGCACACATGCAGAAAGAAATAAGCGCAAATTGAATTTTTAAGTCATATAGGTATAATGTTTAGGTGTGCATGAGCTATAATGTGTGTGTGTGTGCGCACGTGCGTGTGTGTGTGTGCGTGCGTCCGTGCTTGCGTGCGTGCGTGTGTCTGTCTGTGCGTGCGTGTGTTTGTGTGATTTTTTTCTTTCTTAGTGTTACCTTTCACTTCGAGTTTCAGAATACAGTAGCCATTTTTTTTAATGGGAGATAACTGGGAGAAAACTTTGAACAATATTTATTAGAGTTATCTCGCTGGAGCCTAAGTCAATGGCGATGTGAGCATGAGCAGACGACCCTGGTTGACTGGAAAGGGTAAGGTCTTCGAATTCTTCTTTTTTCTTTTTTCTTTTTTTCTAATAACGCGACGAAGTCAACCAGCTCTGTACTGATTAGTATTCAAGATCATGGTTGTGAGGGCAAAGAGGTGGTAGTAGTAGTAGCAGTCAAATCAAGCTTTTAAGATAGTAAGATTAAAGAGACTAAGAGTAAGACTTACTAAGATTATAATAGTCCCATCTTTATAAACAGTGAGTGTTATACCAGTATATAATAATGGTCAAGGTTTCGCGGTCAAATGTTCCTACAATTACTCATCAAAACATCTAAATAGTATTAAATAATTTGGAGATTTGTAGAGACGATTTTTGAATATTTTAAAGAGAATTGTCTGAGAGAGACAGAGAGTGCATTCACTACTCACTAACTCAGACAGTCACACACACACACACAATGACTGAATGAGTCGTGTGACATATTCAACAGATACTCTCTCTCTCTCTCTCTCTCTCTCTCTCTCTCTCTCTCTCTCTCTCTCTCTCTCTCTCTCTCTCTCACACACACACACACACACACACACACACATATATATATATATATATATATATATATACACACACTACTCTCTCTCTCTCTCTCAGACATGGCAGGGCTCCCAATCGTCCCGCAAAACAAGGGGTACCAGGGACTCCTTCACTTACAGCATAGAGGCGGGATAGAGGGTCCCAGTGGCATTGTGAATGCTAAAAAAATCTAGTGCATCCCTGGGACCCCTTGCACATTTTTTTAGAGGGTCCTGTAGAATTTTAGTACATCATAGACCCCCAAATGGGGGTCCCTTGGAGCCCTGCATGGGCACAATAACTCACCCCCACCCCCGAGAGTTCCTTTTTCCCACGTACCATCATGCCTGTCACTCCCAGTAGAAGTCCAATAAAGGACGAAAATTTGGAATACAGCTTTGCTTTTTTTCTTCTTTTTTTTTCTTCTTTTATTGTTGTGTACCATCAGGGAGTGGAACATCCTACCTTCAGCAGCAGTTGAGGCCAGAACTCCAGAGAGTCTGGGAGCATCTGACTGGAAAACCTCCTGCTGCAACAGTCACATATGATGGCCCCACTCTGGGGTCGTCAGACTAACATTGTAACAAGCATCAACTGTGGCCATGCACAGTCAAGAAGAAGATGAAGACCCCTACCCCCCTTTAAAACAAACAAAAATTCCCAATGGTTGGAACCCCGTTAGCGGGACCTAGCTGGCTGAGTCATTCTCTCGCTTGGCGCGGCATCACGTTGAGGTCCGATCAACGGAACCTAGCTGGCTGGGCCAGGCTTTCTGTCTTCTTCTTCTGTCAACTTTCTTCTTCTGTATCTCCGTACCTCAGTGCTTATTTCCGCAGATCCCCCTATCGGAAGTAACAGCGACAGAATAGTCAACAGTGACTGTTGTCGCTCTATAGAAGGAAGGGCATATCCTGGATAGGTTTTTGTTTTACCCATACAAACTGCGACATATCTGGGAGTCACCCTGCAAGCAAACAGAACCTGGGACGTCCACGTGAATACCATCACAGCAAAGACCAGTCAGACTCTTGGCTTCTTGCGAAGAAACCTCAAAATAGCCTCCACTGAGTTGAGAGAGAAGGCCTACATGGCCTTTGTCAGACCTCTCCTCGAATATGCATGCTGGGTCTGGGACCCCTTCACTCAAAAGAGTATTGATAAGGTGGAATCAATCTAACGCAGGGCTGCCAGATTCGTTTTGAATCGATACCATAGAACAGCCAGCGTCACCGACATGCTCCAGAGACTGGGATGGAACTCGCTGCAGCAATGCCGACAGACCACCAGACTCACCATGTTCTTCAAAATACTCAATGGCATGGTGAGTATGAACAGAAGCAAGCTCATGCCTCAGCCAGAGCGGCAACGAAGAGGTGACTCACAGCAGCTCCTCATCCCTCAGTGTCGGACGCAGTATCGCCAGAGTTCCTTCTTTCCCTGGACAATCACTGAATCAGGGAGTGGAACGACCTGCCTACATCGGCGGTGGAGCCCAGAATTCTGGAGAGTTTCGCAGCCGGAGTCTGGAAGTACCTGAAATATAGACACCCACCTGCTGCACCCGTCATGTCTGATGGCCCCACTCAGGGGTCATTGGGCTAACAACCCACACCAAACTTTTGTTGTGTTTTTTTGGGGTCCCTTCTCTTCTGCTTTGGGTTGTTGCTGGAAGTGGGGCCTGTTCCTTCCCAGCTGAACTTGGGGGTTTAATGGTCTTAACCCACTGCAAGCAGTTAATCCTTTCTCTTTTTATGTCCTTTCTTCTGCCTAAGGCCTAACTTTTCAGTTTCTTCTCAGGCCTTGAGCCTTTTCTTTGCCTTAGGCAGCCAATTTCATCGAGTTGAAGATTCTGCTGCACTTTAGGGGGTAGTACAAAAGGCGAATAGCAGTAGAGTGGAAAGCATTTTGCTTAGCAGATAGAAGCTGTAATCATGTATAGAAATGGAAGATAAAATTAATTTAGAAAGTGGATCACTGGATGTCAAGGTGTTTTTTTAGATAGTCAAAAAAGGGTGGACCTTAGACCTTTATTTCGCAGTATCCAGGCAAGACCAATCCGGCTAATGCAGCCGTCCCAGGGGGCAAAGCACAGCTTCTGCCCTTTGAGCTAATACAAAGGAGTCCAGATTGAAGTTTGGAAAAATGTTGTCAGGGGGGATTCAGTTCTGCAGGTTTTTGGAGTAGGGGCCAGTTCAGGGTATTCAGTACTGTGGATTTTGTTGTCTGGCGGTAGTCGCGGGCCACCCATCTTGCAGCTCACACCTCTCTCTCATTCTTCCTCAGTATAGGATCTCCAACCTCTAATCTTCACTTCTCTCATTCTTTCTTTCTGTCTTTTTATGCAGCTTGAGCTGACCTGGGATCGTTTCGAATAAAACAAGGAAAGAAGGCAGTCATTCTGCAATGAAGGGGCTTCTTTTCCACAAAGCAATCCACAAGTCCTGTTGTAAGTGTGTGTGTTTGTATGCAGTGTGTGTGTGTGTGTGTGTGTGTGTGTGTGTGTGTGTGTGTGTGTGTGATCAAACCTTTTTGTTCACTTTGTGCAGTTTAATTACAACAGGAGTTTATTGGAATGAAAATGACGGACTGTATGTTTTTGTGTGTATACAGTGTTCTCGTGTGTGTGTGTGTGTGCGCGTAAATGTGTGCGCATGTGTATGTGTGTGTGTGTGCATGTGCGTGTGTGCCTCTGTATGTGTGTGTGTGTTTGTGTGTGTACGTGTATGTGCGTGCGTGAGTGTGAGTGTGTGATTTCAGTGTTTGTTGGACTATCTGAACAGCGAAAGCTATGAAACCTATCAAAATGGAAATTTTGCAAACATTTATTTTTTATTATTTTTGTTGTTGTTGTTGTTCCCTGGCTTAACAACTCCAGGGATCACCCCCAACAGCCAGAGCACTTGAACAATTCAGTACAAATGCACCAGCTAGGGATGAGAACATTACGTATGTGACCGTTTTTGATTACCCCGCCATGTGGGCAGCCACATTCCGTCTTCGGGGGATTTTAGACTGATGATGTTATGCTGGGAGCTTGTCATGGCTTAAGACAATCCCCGCACAACCATTCAGAGCATAACAACATTTTGATGTAGCTTTGGCGTTCTAGCTTATGTCAACTGGTCTGACACAGCCTCATGCCAAGGCAATGTTTTGTTTTAATTTGGCAGACTTATTCTTGATGTTGATGCCTATTATGTCAGTTCAATCATCGATACAATATGTATGGCAAAAATGGTCCTGATCAACGTTAGAAACAAAAAGCTAAGAATCATACCAAGTCAACTCAACTCAACTTTTATTTTGTCCTCATAAAAACAAGGATAATTTTCCTGCGGACACGTCATATGTACACACAGAAACCAAACAATTTATAAAAGAACAAAATAAATTGTAATTACATGCTTTAAAAGTTTCTTTCACACTTCACACGCCCCGCTTGCGCGCTCACTTTCATACCACCCTCCACCCTTCCCACCGACATCCCACCTCATCACAGGACTTTGGCAATGAAACATTATAGACCCTGTTTAAACAATCAAACAAAAACCTATATATCTCTCTCCCCCCCTCTCTCTCTCCATGACTCTCTCTCCCTCTCTCCCATCTCCTGTCCCTCCCTCCTCCCACCCCTCTACTCTTATCGCTCCATCCCCTCCCCCCGTCTCTCCCTTACCCTCTTCCACCATCTACCCCCTCTCTCCAAACCCACCTTTCTCTTCCACAGTAATACAATGAACTAAAATGAATAAACATTATACGTACACATGCCTAATAAAAGAATGAAAAATTAGTTAGACTAAAAGCAATCACAGTCATCAATATATTTATCAGCATAAAACAGCAGAAAAGCTAAATACAAACTGAATTAAATACAAAGATATAATAAAATAATTATGTATAAAATCATTGACCACTTTTCCACCTGCACACTGAAGTCACCCCCACCACCACCCTACCCCCTTCACACACACACACACACACACACACACACACACACACACACACACACACACACACACATTAAAATTGAGCATATGACTAATATAAGATGAAAATGATTTTAAACTAAATAAGTAAAATACAAAAGCCTATCCACACAGATCAATATAAAAGTGCTGTCAACTACCGTCAAGTAGAGCACATGTAGGCTACATAAATACACATCATGCACAACGTAACAATCCTGGGGTGGATATGCTTCATACTGTCATAATTGCTTGTGCTACTTTCTGGTGGGATAAGTGCGATGTGCGCTTTCTGTATGTCCCCATGTCTATGTGTCCCCATGTCTATGTGTCCCCATCTTTATGTGTCCCCATGTCTATGTGTCCCCATCTTTACATGTCCCCGTCTCTGTGTGTCTCTGGATTAGGGTAAGGGTTAGAGTTATGGGTTAACCCTTTCATCGCCACTCTCGCCTCTTGGCACCACAATGATTTGACACCCATGTCACTAAAAGGCATCAAACGAGGGTCTGTTATCCAATTACCCTAAGTTCTTAATTTTGGGACTAAGAGGTAAGGATATGCCCTTTTTATGCATGTTACAGAGGAATCCTCAGTGTTGCAGACAAAGTCCTTTCTCTATCCAGGTAAGTTTAATGGAAAGGTTGGGCTGCAAAATGGCTGGCGTTGAAAGGGTTAAGTGAAGTTGCACTGCTTTGTTGTAATGTCAAGCCACATTGCAATATTAGTAGATTATATTTTCATGTTTTTGAACAGGTGGATTTAAACCGATGGTGTCAGCCTTTCGCCGCTATTCCCAGTTTGCGTCCATTCGTGAGCGTCTTGAGCAGTGCCGCGCAGGGAGCGTTGATCTGAGCAAGGATTGTGACACTGGTGTCGCTGTGCTGACGTTGAATAATCCTGAGAGCAAGAATGCTTTATCGGGTGAGATTTTATTGTCGTCATCATTGTCTTCATCATCATTGTCATCATTATCATCATCATTGTCTTCATCATCATTGTCATCATCATCATTGTCTTCATCATCATTGTCTTCATCATCATTGTCTTCATCATCATCATTGTCTTCATCATCACCATTGTCATCATCATCATTGTCATCATCATTGTCTTCATCATCATTGTCTTCATCATCATTGTCATCATCATCATTGTCTTCATCATCATTGTCTTCATCATCATTGTCTTCATCATCATTGTCTTCATCATCATTGTCTTCATCATCATTGTCATCATCATCGTGGTCATTGTCATTATCTTTGCTACTACAGTGTAAACCTCCCTTATAAGTCCCCCATTATAAGACTCCCTCCCACTTAAGACCTACTTCTCTGAGACATTGCCCTTCTTTGTAAGTATTAAAATTACCTCCCTTATACAACTCCCTCCCATTTAAGACCGCATTTTGGATGATTTTTGAAGGTCTTATAAGGGAGGTTCCACAGTATTACTACCAATGTACTAGCATCATCTTTGTTGATGACACAATCATCATCATCATCATCCTGGTTTGTCATCATCTTTGCTGTCATTACTAAAAATTATCATCATCTTTGTCATAGTCATCATTATCATGATCATCATGAATTGTTGTCATCATGATTCTCATTATCACTATCAATAATTTTAATGCTAAGTTCATCATGGCAATAATCATTGTCATCATCATCATTATTTGACTCAGGTGTTCTATTTAAGCTGAGCGAAAGTTTCAAATCCTAACAGAAATAAAACATTAGAATTCAGTGATGTCCCTAGGTATTAAAACTGGAAATGTCCTATTCTGTTCCTCCCTTACAGGACAAATGTCCTACTATAATTGAACACTAATGACTTCTGCCAAAGACTGGACATTTTGTCCTTTTCATTTTCTTGTTTCAGGACAGTGTTGTTCCACCACTTTTCCATTGTGTGGTTCCATTCTTGTCACTGCAGATTTTTACAACTTTCCTATTATTTTTGGGGGAACATTTTCAATTTTCAAACATTCTGTTTTTTGGACAGGCAGTATGATGGTAGATCTGGCAGATCATGTGACCGAGCTGGACCAATGGAAAGAAGGGCGAGGCGTGATCCTTCGAGGAGCCGGCAACACATTCTGCGCGGGCGGCGATTTGAAAACCATCATGACGGAAGATGACCAACAGTTTGCCGACTACATGTCAAGACTGATGCATGACACGATGACACGACTTCGTTCTCTCCCCTTGGTGTCAATGGCGTTGATAGAGGGCGTGGCTATCGGGGGAGGGGCGGAGCTTGCTGTGGCCTGTGATGTGCGCGCCATGGCAGAAAATGCAAAGCTGGGGTTTGTGCAGGTGAGGGTGTTGAATAGTGAAGTAGACCATGTCAGAGTTTTTGTTTGCCGGTGAATTATTATTTTTTCGTGTTTATTGTTTTTAATTCCCAGCCTTGGAATTGCAATGTGGTCCTGTGTGTGTGTAGCTTATTGTCAGGTGGCCTAATGCACCCAAGGATAGGGAGAATTGGAATGTGGTCCTGTGTGTTTGTAGCTTATTGTCAGGTGGCCTAATGCACCCAAGGATAGGGAGAATTGGAATGTGGTCCTGTGTGTTTGTAGCTTATTGTCAGGTGGCCTAATGCACCCAAGGATAGGGAGAATTGGAATGTGGTCCTGTGTGTGTGTAGCTTATTGTCAGGTAGCCTAATGCACCCAAGGATAGGGAGAATTGGAATGTGGTCCTGTGTGTTTGTAGCTTATTGTCAGGTGGCCTAATGCACCCAAGGATAGGGAGAATTGGAATGTGGTCCTGTGTGTTTGTAGCTTATTGTCAGGTGGCCTAATGCACCCAAGGATAGGGAGAATTGGAATGTGGTCCTGTGTGTTTGTAGCTTATTGTCAGGTGGCCTAATGCACCCAAGGATAGGGAGAATTGGAATGTGGTCCTGTGTGTTTGTAGCTTATTGTCAGGTGGCCTAATGCACCCAAGGATAGGGAGAATTGGAATGTGGTCCTGTGTGTTTGTAGCTTATTGTCAGGTGGCCTAATGCACCCAAGGATAGGGAGAATTGGAATGTGGTCCTGTGTGTGTGTAGCTTATTGTCAGGTAGCCTAATGCTCCCAAGGATAGGGAGAATTGGAATGTGGTCCTGTGTGTTTGTAGCTTATTGTTAGGTGGCCTAATGCACCCAAGGATAGGGAGAATTGGAATGTGGTCCTGTGTGTGTGTAGCTTATTGTCAGGTAGCCTAATGCACCCAAGGATAGGGAGAATTGGAATGTGGTCCTGTGTGTTTGTAGCTTATTGTTAGGTGGCCTAATGCACCCAAGGATAGGGAGAATTGGAATGTGGTCCTGTGTGTTTGTAGCTTATTGTTAGGTGGCCTAATGCACCCAAGGATAGGGAGAATTGGAATATGGTCCTGTGTGTTTGCATCTTATTGTGAGGTAGCCTAATACACCCAAGGATAGGGAGAATTAGCAACATTATCCCCGATATTCTGTATTCCCGACTACGAGGACTGTTATTTAATTGTTAGTAAACTTGTATACTTTGACAGAGTGTGGGTGTGTGCCTACCTACCTGCCTTCTGTGTGTGTGTGCGTGTGTGCGTGCGTGCATGCATAATTTCAGGAATGTACACCATAGCTTGTTACTTGTTAGTTTTCCTGATAATCAATAACTTTTTGGTTATTGAGTTTGGGATTGCTACCACAGTGATGTTAGTTTTTGCTTTTTCTGTTTGATGTATTGTATTGACATTTGTATTGTACTGATTCACCTTTCTGGTCACAGAAAGTGAGAAACTCAACTTTGTAAAATTTGAGCTGCTCGAATAGTGCAACACCAGCAACCCCCCCCCCCTTCTTTTTTATTTTTTGCATGCTTTTTTTTTAATGTATGACTGAACATAAGGAGAAGGGGTAAATTTTGATGGGATCCTTTCTTGAGAAATCAAGAATTTGGAGTTGAGTCTAAGATGTATTTCTCATTCTATCTAGCTTTCTTTCATTTGCTTGACTTGATTTGTTTTTACTTTTTTTTTTCTCTCTTCGCTTGATGCCTGGTGTGAATGTGTGTGAGAGGGCATGGTGCAAAGAAGCTCTTGAAGCTTGACCATTTCACCCTCAATAAAACATTTGTTTTCGTATCTTGCTGTTTTTCAGATGAAGATGGGTCTCAGCACAGGGTGGGGCGGGGCCACCCACCTCCTCCACCTGGTGGGGCGATCCAAAGCGCTGCGCATGTTGCTCTCCGGAGAGATGCTGGGCGCCGCTCGGGCTGTGGACATGGGGCTGGTGGAACACGCCCTGCCCCCCTCCCCCCCCTGCCCCCTGTCCTCAGCCACCCACACCCTCACTCACACCTACTGTTCGGGGGATGTGGGGGTGGGGCGGGGGGTGAAGAGGATGGTGGAGGGGATAGGGGGGACCGGTTCGGTGAGGGAGGGCTTGAGAGTGGAGAGAGAGACGTTCGTCCCGTTGTGGAAAGGGGAGGCGCATTTAGCGGCACTCAGCAAAAATATCAAGCATAAGTCGTGAGTGGTGTGCGTGTGTGTGTGTGTGCTCAATGTAGTGTGTGGTATAGTGTGTGTGTGATATGTGTCTGACTGTAAGGCGCACCTGGTACCTGGCACCTTTTACACAAAATTTAGATGATGTCATCCTATTTTCTTACTATATTATCAGTCATATAATAAGGCGCACGGGTCTTAGTCTGGGAAAAAAGTATCGCCTTATAGTCTGAATGGTATGGTCATTCTAAATGTATATAGACAGGACTGGTTCTGTGCATTTAAAGTGGAGAGAGAGACGTTATCGTTCTGTTGTGGAAAAGAGATATGTGTTCAGCTGAACTGGGTTAAAATATTAAGCGCAAGTCTTGTGTAATGTGAGGGTGGGGGGAGAGCGCTGATGGGATGGGAGGGAGTGTGCAGACGTGTGTGTGTGTGTGTATGAATGTGTGTGCATATGTCTGTACGTAAGTGAGAGGGGGAAAGGGAGATGCATGATAGCCTTGTTACACTATTGTGAAGTGCCCAAATGAATGACACAAGAAACAAATGGTATGGAAATAAATGTCTGCTGTTATATCGGCTCCAGTATGATAGTCAGGCCATGCATGGCATGACAGTGACTTGACAGGGCTTTCCATGCTCTGGTAAATAAGATGCAAATTGCAGTGTACTTGTCATCTTTGAAAATATTTGAAAGATGTGTCATTTTGCAGATGCAAACGTCTTCAATAAAAACAATTATTTGATTTGAAAGGTTTTGATTTTTGAAAAAGAAAACATTTAAAAACGGTTAAGAATCTCAAAGTGTTTGTGAAATGTTTTAGCTTTTTCTATGCCTGAATTCATCCTGCTCATTATTTCTTTCGCTTTTCCCCCAACAAAAATTTTAAAAAATTTGTTGCTTCTGCTGCTATTTTTGCTGCGGCTCCTACTAATATTTACGATGATGATGACAGTGACAATGATTTTGATGATGATGACAGTGAAAATGATATTGATGATGATGACAGTGACAATGATATTGATGATGATGACAGTGACAATTATATTGATGACAGTGACAATGATATTGATGATGATGACATTGACAATGATATTGATGATGATGACAGTGACAATGATATTGATGATAACCTTTTCTACCTATTGACCCATTCACCTGTCGAAAATCTTCCAAATAATTTTCTCCTTTGAGCTCCTCCGAAATTGGAATGTGTCGGCCGAATCCAGCGGGGAGACCAGTGTAAACTGAAAAAAACGGACACATACGTATTAAACCCATTATGGGCACATGGCCTGGGAACGCAGAAGAAGAAAGAAGGTGATAACTAGACAGACATTGGTGACAACAACAACGATAATAATGATGATGATGATGATGAAGGTGATGATATGGAGTTTGCAAAAACAACCAAGAATAGGTTTTTTTTTAATATTTTTATTTCAACAGCAAGACCAACAAGCCTGATTCTACAAAGCAGAAAGACATACAACACAAATAACAGATAACAGCAAACTAAACACAAATTCATGAACAAATTCCTTAACAGCACAAGTCATATTTTCCTGACTTTCAACTTTCTTGTAACTGTCCAATTTATATCTTTTGACTCGTGTTTCCTTGCGATTCTCACATTTTCCTCTTTTGATATTTTCCTCTGAACTGCAAATTGATGCACAAGTCCTGTAAGCATTCATGTAGGGTAACAATGTATTTCCCTTAAAAATCTAACTGCATTCTCTTTTTTATTTTTCAACAGTTCTACTGGTACCCTCATTATTTCTCCGAGCAAACATTCAAACGAAGCAAATCTGTAATTGAGCAAAAAGACATTGAAAACAAAATGGCAACAACAAAAAAGCAAAGTATGAATTTTTGAAACGAAAAGCACATACCACTAGACAAAAGAAACTAGATATTGTGAATAAGTATAAATGGGTTTCATCAAAAACCTGTTAAAACATTCTTACTCCAACCAATAACATACACATACACCAATTTCAATAAAATGTGGGGAATTTTAAAATGCGTTACACTTTTGCAGTCACAAAATTATCTTCTTCAACTTCTTGCCTTTTGACTAACATTAAATTCAAATGGGTAAGGTTTGTGAAACATTTTCATCAAATAAATTTGAATGCTTTGTCATGCTTTGATGAAAGTCAACAGGTATGGAACCTCCCTTATAAGACCTTCAAAAATCATCCAAAATCAGGTCTTATAAAGGAGGTAATTTTAATACTTACAAAGAAGGGCAATGTCTCGGAGAAATAGGTCTTATATGGGAGGGAGTCTTATAAGGGAGGTTCCTCTGTACCAGGTTTACAGAAGCTGGAAGAGGGTCAAAACATGGCCTGATAAACAAGGGGAAAATCTAGCTCTTTTATTGCCTGTTTAAAGTTTAGAAGAATTTAACCCACAATAAAACATCACAAAATGAGTATGTGTATAAAATAAACACACACAAGAACATAACTTTGAAAATGAGCATTTACGTAAATTACTTTTCTCCATTTTCACATCTTTGTCATGGAACCTCTTTCCCCAAAGTCAATAACAAAACACTAATTTTTTTAAAAAGCAACCCTCCCCCACCCCCAAAAACCAACCCCACCCAAAAGTGAGAAGTGTTTTCATAGTGAGCATTTCACATTGACAAATGTACATCATAAAATCTTTCAACGTATAGTTAGACTCCTTCCCACAACAGGTGGGATGTGGAGACAGAAAAAATAATTTAAATTAGCTGTTAGCCTTTGGCACCTAAATTGCAAGCAATCTTCAGTTTAATGGTAGGGGTTATTGAGACTGAATTAAAGCCACACAAGCAGATTTATATTTGTAAAACATAACAATACTGTACAAATAGGCGGAGAAAGTGTTAACATTTCAGGAAAACCAGCAAACATGTGAATGACTAGACAATGGCAGTTTTAACAACTCTCCCTTAAATGACTTGACATCTTTTAAGAAAATATCAACTGTTGGTAAAATTTGTGTTGTTACTTTTTTTTAAACTTTAAATCGTGTTAAATTGATTTTTATGTTAATATCATGTAATTTTTTTCTCCAAATTTGTGAAGCGCTCTGAGGATGATTTTTGTTTTCATCGCAGAGCGCTATATGAGCTCAATGTATTATTATTATTATTAAAAAATTGATAAACATGGTAGTTCTAATTGTCTGCTTCTTTGCTCAAAACAAAACATTTTGTCTACTTCAACCCAGAAAAACAGACACACAAACATCCCAGCACACAACAACAATGAGCACTAGCATTGTGACACATTGCACAGACAATTAGAGGCCTGAACAGTCAGCTGTTAGTGTTATAACAACAATGAGCACTAGCATTGTGACACATTGCACAGACAATTAGAGGCCTGAACAGTCAGCTGTTATACAACAATTAGAGGCCTGAACAGTCAGCTGTTATAACAACAATGAGCACTAGCATTGTGACACATTGCACAGACAATTAGAGGCCTGAACAGTCAGCTGTTATAACAACAACAATGAGCACTAGCATTGTGACACATTGCACAGACAATTAGAGGCCTGAACAGTCAGCTGTTATAACAACAACAATGAGCACTAGCACTGTGACACATTGCACAGACAATTAGAGGCCTGAACAGTCAGCTGTTATAACAACAATGAGCACTAGCATTGTGACACATTGCAGACAATTAGAGGCCTGAACAGTCAGCTGTTATAACAACAATGAGCACTAGCATTGTGACACATTGCAGACAATTAGAGGCCTGAACAGTCAGCTGTTATAACAACAATGAACACTAGCATTGTGACACATTGCAGAGACAATTAGAGGCCTGAACAGTCAGCTGTTATAACAACAACAATGAGCACTAGCACTGTGACACATTGCACAGACAATTAGAGGCCTGAACAGTCAGCTGTTATAACAACAATGAGCACTAGCATTGTGACACATTGCAGACAATTAGAGGCCTGAACAGTCAGCTGTTATAACAACAACAATGAGCACTAGCATTGTGACACATTGCACAGACAATTAGAGGCCTGAACAGTCAGCTGTTATAACAACAACAATGAGCACTAGCATTGTGACACATTGCACAGACAATTAGAGGCCTGAACAGTCAGCTGTTATAACAACAATGAGCACTAGCATTGTGACACATTGCAGACAATTAGAGGCCTGAACAGTCAGCTGTTATAACAACAACAATGAGCACTAGCATTGTGACACATTGCACAGACAATTAGAGGCCTGAACAGTCAGCTGTTATAACAACAACAATGAGCACTAGCATTGTGACACATTGCACAGACAATTAGAGGCCTGAACAGTCAGCTGTTATAATAAGCAAAAAGTAGCAACATATAGCCGAGGTTGACAAAACGACACATCATGAATTGACCAAAGGCATCAAAGAAGTAAACCCATGACTAAGCACAAAATGCAGAGGAATCCCCTTATCAAGACCTTAAAAAATCAGCCAAAAAGGTCTTAATAGGGAGGGGTCTTAATAGAGAGACGGACACTCAGTTGTTCGTTCGTCCGTCCCGAGGGATGAAGACCATCCGTCAACAGTTCCAATGTCAAAGGGTTCAGGATGTGGGGTGGGTACGAAGATGACTGATGAGTCCGATGCGGGCCTTGAAGGTTTTGTGACAGTGGGGGCAGGAAATAGAGTTGAGGGGATCTGTTGAGTTCGACAATTGCTGCTGTTTGTGCAATTTTTTCGTGCTTCTCGACATACCTGGACTGTCTCGATTCGGTGAGCCTCAAACTTGGCAGTTCCCTTGGTGATTACACCATGCCATGCTGATCGGTTTGGGCCAAAGTTTCCCAGGAGGAAATGTTGATGTCAAAGTCCTTCAGGGACACTTTTTTCTTCTTGTTTCGACCAATAGTGGGACGCCCTCCAGCCGCGGTCTGCTGGACAGGGTAGGTAGAGGCAGACAATGTTCGGGACACCTTTTCTAGTCCGCTCCTCGTGCTATTGAGGTGAGCAGTGTGATGCTAAAGAGGTCTGCTCAGTCACTCAGGGGGATGCCGAACTCAGTAGTCCAGATATAAAGCGAAAAACATCGGTGACATTTGTTTGGGTCACATCTTAGAGGAAGTGTTATTAGGTAAGGTCTTGACAGGGAGGTTCCACAGTGGACAAACATAGGAATACAGTATAATGCCCCGCACCACACAACATTGGAACCATATCCTTTCTTACCAACAAGCATCTCTCTAAAGATGTGCATGTTTGCACCTAGTTGAGTCCTCTCTATATTTCCTTTTAACCCCTGTTTCACATACAACAAAATATTGATCCGACAATGGAAGAGCACACACAGAATTGGTTAACATAATTATCCAAGATGACTTCTATTTTCATAGCACACAGACATCAGCTTAACACATTTGGTACACTAAAAGCAAAGACAAACACATGATAACTTTGTTTGACAAAGCACTTATTATATCAAGTCTAGTACACATAGCAGCGCACACAAACAAAGACAAACAAAAGATAACTTTGTTTGACAAAGCACTTATTATATCAAGTCTAGTACACATAGCAGCGCACACAAACAAAGACAAACACATGATAACTTTGTTTGACAAAGCACTTATTATATCAAGTCTAGTACACATAGCAGCGCACACAAACAAAGACAAACACATGATAACTTTGTTTGACAAAGCACTTATTATATCAAGTCTAGTACACATAGCAGCGCACACAAACAAAGACAAACACAAGATAACTTTGTTTGTCAAAGCACACAGTCAAGTTTAGTACACAAAAACGTGCACACACACAAAGAAAAATGCATGATAACTTCAGTTTGTCAAAGCACAGTCTTGATATCAAGTCTACTACACATAGCGCACACAAACACACGTTGTTCTTACAGGAGGAATGCATGGAGCAGGCCAGAGAGGGGCTCAGTCTTGATACAAAACCAAAGATATTCAACTACAGCTGTACAACCTATGGCCACAAGCGAACAGCGCATCAAAGACTTTCCCAACAAATGTTCCAACAGTAACCTTGATCTCTATGTACACTATACAAAACGCACAGAACATCATCATTTCCATCTAGATTTGTTCTTTTTCTTTTTCTTTTGCCTTGGTATGCTATTTACCGTGTCCCAATAAACCATTGATTGTTCTGCTGACTATAACAATTCTAAAATCCTTTCTAGTTCTCTAAGCATGTCCTCCAAGTAATAAAAAAAAAGAGCCTGGGTTAAAAAATCTGATCATAAAAAAAACAAAAAATAATTTACAAAAAACAGTGGAGGAAAAATAAGTAAGGGACACTAAATCAGAGCAGTCCAGAAACAAATGGTCTTAACACACGTTGAAAGTTGTATTGTGAGTATATTTTAGAGAGAATAATTATAATTTATCTCTCACACACAAATCTGCCTGTGGTTATTGACATATTATCCACATCAAACGCTCATTCGACTAACAAGGGGCACAGCACTGGGGCACACAGAGACAATCATGACAAGCGTCAACATTTCAAATTCTGCTCACAATTCACTCCACCAAAAAAGATATGAGGGCTATGCAAGGCCATTATGGCATCAACCTAAGCAAGCAATCTGACAAGACATTATATTATTTTGTATTATACATTTATCAATTACAATACAACACCAAATAAACATCTTCAAAAGACAATGACTATTTTGAAACAAATTAATTTTGACAATTTGCAAATGTTTATAAAGACAACAAAAGGCGTCGCTCAAGAACAAACAAAGGTTGTGTTCTTTTTTATTTGATGCATAATAAAATGCAGAAAATAGTGATGGGATTATGTTGCAATATTTCACGAGGCTTGGTCTTTTCTTGCTATTAAGAGCAGTTCCTGGTTTCAGTGCACATGATGTATTTTTGTTGTGGTTTTGAACTTACAAAAGTTTGGTCCAAGCTTTGTAAATAAATAAAAATGAAAAATGAAAAAAAACGACTGAAATGTTTTCAAAAATCCATTGGTCCAGTCCTACATCCTATGCTATCTCTTGTGAAAGAGTACTGAATCAAAATGACATGTGAAGACGGTCCATTCTTGTTGAGTCTATCAGAATACGGGTCCCTTCAACATATTGGTCAATATGATGGGATGGACTTGAATAGACGGAAAGACAATGAAGGAGGGGGGGTCCAAGAGTCATTTTTCTAAGCATATGCTTTTTTTTTAATTCCAGAAACCCCCCCCAGAAAACAATTGTTTCAACATAAACACAGGAACTCGTGGTAAATTAAATACAGAAAAATAACCAAACACTACAAGTATCAACAAGATATGATATAAATCATTTTGATGAATGGACAGTCTTGCGGTGTCTTTCAAAAGAAATGATTTAAATGTTCATGTATGATGTTTCAATACAACACTTTGGCTGAAGAAAATGTTGTTCATGCAAAACCAACCGAACTTTTATCAACAAACCAAACCAAAATGATGTTGCCTACACACACACACAGGCATACATGCCATGCATGTGCATTTCTGAGTGCACACACACACACACACATACGTACAAGCATATTATGGCGATGAAAATTGAAAACCCATTTTATGGGGGGAAAAAGAGCAGTTGAATTCCTCACCTAAGTGTCCATAATAATACTTAATTGTTCACAAAAAAGTAACACAACTAAACAAACAAAATGTTTGTACATATGGCCAAGTGACAAAACCAATTGACATGATTTACATCAGCCTAAGCAAAGTCTCCTCCCCTCATGCTTGAAAACAAGCCTTCAAATGAGCATTGGACAAAAAAAGCTGTCATCTCACTGTACAAATGAGCAGAGTAAAACAACTTGAATTATTAATCTTTACAAAGTTAAGCTCAAGCAAAACAACTTGAATGATTAATCTTCACAAAGTGAAGCTCAAGCGATTTATTAATCTTCACAAAGTGAAGCTCAAGCGATTGATTAATCTTCACAAAGTGAAGCTCAAGCGATTGATTAATCTTTGCAAAGTTAAGCTCAAGCAAAACAACTTGAATGATTAATCTTCACAAAGTGAAGCTCAAGCGATTGATTAATCTTCACAAAGTGAAGCTCAAGCGATTGATTAATCTTCACAAAGTGAAGCTCAAGCGATTGATTAATCTTTGCAAAGTTAAGCTCAAGCAAAACAACTTGAATGATTAATCTTCACAAAGTGAAGCTCAAGCGATGTAAAACAATGAATAAAGTCAGTGCAGTCCAAATCACATCAGTCAAAAGTCTTCTGAGTCATTTTTCAAGTCCTGTTCACAGATAAGAGTTTTTACATTTTCATAAAAAGCTTAAGCAACACAAAAATACCCCGCCTCCGTGTAAGAAAAAAAGAAAAAAGAAAGACACGAACAAGAAAAGAAAGACAAAAAACTCACAGCGTAATCAAAACTAAAAAAAGAAACCATGTAATGATCGTATATCATCCATGTTAACCCTTCTGACACCATGGGCGAATACATTCGCCCAGTACATCACTCTGCACTCCCACCAAATGACACTCACTGCCAAGTACCCTGCCATGTGTTTGTCTACCTTTAGAGCTTACGTCAGTGATTTTTCTGTTGAAGCAATGCATGGCACTTGGAAAAAAAGTCACTTCCCTCTTGTCAGTTGACATGCAACGGACAACCTAGAACGTCAACAATACATGGCGCTAGAAGAGTTAATGAGTATGCCTCCACTGACTGATGAAACCACAGGCTATGATATAACAGAAAGCAAAGGTAGCCTGTGGAAACTGCCCGTCTGCCTTCTTCATTCATTTAGAGATAGGCTGTTTGGGCAGACAACCCTCAAATTATGATAGCAGCTTTGTAGGGTGCAGCCCTGTGGCATCTAACATGTCAGTTCTGATGAACAATGTCATTTTAAAAGCAACAGATTACATGGGATTATAACCACAGAACATAAACTATACAGTTATGACAATTCATTGATTGTCTGCATTCAATAACCAACTAAAACCATGATGACAGTGAAGCCCAAAACAAATATGTTTAAATGGTCAAAACAAGATTACCAACTATAAGAGGGAAAACCCGTGAAACCCGTGACTTTGACACATGATCTGGTGGGTCTTTAATGCAGAAATGAACTTTACGCAGTTGTCATGGATGCTCAACTAGTAACTCTTCAAAAGCATGAATGATGATTAAGCACAAGAAACAAGCTTTCAATGAAAATAAACAGCAAGTTATATGAAAAGCTTTGTAATGCATGACCCAATAATTAGTTTCTAGTGACTGTGATGCTCCTTCAATGGACAATTCAAGCTAAAGTCGTGGCCATGACAAAGACTTGAGAGCCAGAAGATCTCACAGTATTTCGAGGGCATAGTTCACATCTCTGCCAGGACATGTTGTCATATGTGACCCAGCACCACAAAAGGGACATTAAGTCGCTGGGCTAGTTTTTAATAACAGGCTTGGAAAGTCAAAAATATCGATTTTTTGTCAATTCTGAGTTATGGGATTTCTTGTTCTCTAACATCTTATCTTTCATATTTATAAAGGACAATTTTTAATATGGCCTCTAAATGGTCTTATAAGTGCTTTAAAATGAGTAGGTCAATGCGTTTTCTTCAGCTAGGCTAGACTTTAGACTGTTTTCTCAAAATGACCGACGCTCACCATACTAACTTTAAATGCTCATAACTCTGGAACGGAAAAAGATATGAGAATGGTTCTTGTATTACTAGAATGAAAAGTGTCTGAAGTTTTCACATGTATAATGTTCTCAGAATGGTCAGTTTGACACTTGATGTCCCTTTCATGGTGCTGGGTCACATGTGTATGGGATACCTTTTCCCTTTCCATTCCCAGATGATTCTGAAACTCTCTGAATAAGATTACAACAGAGGTCTTGAAATTTATGTAACATAATAACCTATTATGTACAATGGTGAATTCCATTCTCTGGCTTTTGGAAGAGTATACCTTATAGGGCGTCTTGTTTTAGTCATCAGCTCCATATGCAAATTGTGACCTCTGACTGCGGATGATTACATTGTAGTGTTAGGGGTGTCAGGATCATGGCTATGTTTGTCGAAGGAAGTTTACATTCTGTTGTAGGGGTGGTAGAATAATAGTGTTTTACGCCCTCTTTGGCCTTTCGGCCATGTGGGGCTTGAAGTAGGGGTGGTAGAACATTAGGGGTCATATATATAGTGGTTGTTGAAGAATGGTTACATTTTGTTGAAGGGGTGGTAGGTGGGAAGGTTTGTTTTGTTGTTGAAGGGGTGGTAGGTAGCAAAGGAAGGTTACATTCTGTTGTTGAAGGGGTGGTAGGTAGCAAAGGAAGGTTACATTCTGTTGTTGAAGGGGTGGTAGGAAGGGGTCGTGTAGTGGTTGTTGAAGGAAGGTTACATTCTGTTGTTGAAGGGGTGGTAGGAAGGGGTCGTGTAGTGGTTGTTGAAGGAAGGTTACATTCTTTTGTTGAAGGGGTGGTAGGTAGGGCTAGGGGTCATGTAGTGGTTGTTGAAGGAAGGTTACATTCTGTTGTTGAAGGGGTGGTAGGTAGGGCTAGGGGTCATGTAGTGGTTGTTAAGGAAGGTTACATTCTGTTGTTGAAGGGGTGGTAGGTAGGGCTAGGGGTCATGTAGTGGTTGTTGAAGGAGGGTCCGGAGGTCAGCTTGTTCCTGGCAGAGGAGCTGTGTGTTCCGCTGCCAGACCCTGTGGTGCTGGGCCGACGCTTCACCTTCATCACTCGCCCGTACTCCTTGCGCGTCTGAGAGAAAAAACATAACACCATGTTCACATTTGGCTGTGGCATAACACTGTGTTCACATTTGGCTGTGGCATAACACTGTGTGCTTTAGCTACCTGGATGTGAACAATTTTGAAAAAACAAACACATTGTGTAGAATGTAGAGTGGCCCAGAGGTAGCGCGTTCGCTTCGTGTCAAGTAAACCTGAGTTCGAACCTGGGTACAGGGGATTTTTCCTCTCACTTTGCACTAGGTCTTACAGTCTGAATGTGGAGTCTTTCGGATGAGATGGTAAACCGAGGTCCTGTGTGCCCATGCACTTAGCACATGTTAAACCCAGTGGCAACGAAAAAGTTGTCATTTGGTCAAAATTTACACACACCCCTTTCCTTCCTCATCAATAACACACAAAAAAACGCATGCAAAAAAAAAAAAAAAAAAAGAAAGAAAATGGGTGGCGTGCCTCTGGCTGCGATGCGCTCACCAGGTGGGAGCAACCCGAATTTCACAGAGATGCCTCTGTGAAGTACCTAATACCTAATACAATAAGTGTATACATTTGTCTCCATTTTTCGTCCTGGGTATTTACTGGACTTTATCAAGGTCTCAAATGAGAGGAATGAGCCACCTGGATGTCAAGATATACTAGTTTAGTGTGGCTGGAGCCCAGGGGCAAATAATCTTGAGACTGTTGGTAAGTTGTCTTTTCCTGCATTCAAACTCAGTAAACATTAAAATGTGATGTTGATCCTGTGTCTATGGTCACACGTTGCCACCATTCTTATTGCCACTTTTAACTGTCAATGTTGGAAGAGACAAGTAAGGGTCTCGAGATTCATACATGTCTGTTAGCTGCATCTCAATCGATAAGTTCCAACATTCAAACAAACTGTTCAGAATGGATTCTTTCTGAAAATTATTCAAATACATTCAGGATTATGTAAACTTTCTGAAAATTATTCTGATACATCAGAATTATGTAAACTTTCTGAAAATTATTCTGATACTTCAACATTATGTAAACTTTCTGAAAATTATTCTAATACTTCAGGATTATGTACTCAGAAGAATATTCCATGAGTTAACATAATTGTTTTTCTTAACTTGAATTCAGAACACAATCTCACACACACACAAATACTCCATTTTTTATGGACTGCTACACCAGCTGCAATTAACACCCTAGGTTTACTACATGCTGATTTCCCCTTGTTTGTATAGAAGTGTGTGATTGTGTTCTGCGTTGTTCAGTGTGGTGTGTGTTTTAGTTCTGACCTTCTTGTTGAGGAGGCAGTGGAAGACGAAGATGAAGAGGCCCTGCAGGGTGTTGAGCACAGTGAACACATAGGCCACAGCCACAGTGTGCATGTCCAGGAAGAAGAACCCCAGCACCCAGGTCAGGCCCAGCAACACCTCCAGGGCCATCGCTCCCTGGATCCATGACCTGGGTGGACATTGATGAGATTAGTTCACCATCGATATTATCATATCCTGTGTCTGCATGTCCAGGAACAAGAACCCCAGCACCCAGGTCAGGCCCAGCAACACTTCTAACGCTAGAGCTCCCTGGATCCACGACCTGAAATAGAAGGTTGACCATACCATTACAACTTTATCCTAGTTGGTCATTATTATCATGGCTATTTGTGTGCATGTCCTGGAAAAAGAACCCCAGCACACAGGTCAGTCCCAGCAACACCTCCAGGGCCAACGCTCCCTGGATCCACGACCTGAAATACGAGTGATTATCATTCTATTGTAGTGATCGCTAAAACCATTATTGCGATGATCACGGCTATTGTGTGCATGTCCAGGAAAAAGAATACCAGCACTCACGTCAGACCAAGCAACACTTCTACGGCCAGAGTACCCTGGATCCATGACCTGAAAGTATAAGAGTATACTGTTGTTGATGTTATACTCATTGTCATGGTGACCCTACTAGTCATCACTGTGTGCATGTCCAGGAAAAAGAACCCCAACACACGTCAGACCAAGCAACACTTCTACAGCCCATGCTCCCTGGATCCACGACCTGAGATAGCAGACTGACCGTTAGAATTACTGTCCTGGGTGGTCGTTATTATCATAGCTGATGTGTGCATGTCCAGGAAAAGAAGTCCAGCACCCATGTCAGACCAAGAAATACCTCCAGGGTTAGTGCTCCCTGGATCCAGGACCTGAAAGTGTAGACTGACCGTTAGAATTACTGTCCTGGTTGGTCATTATTATAATAGCTGATGTGTGCATGTCCAGGAAAAAGAAGTCCAGCGTCCATGTCAGACCAACCAATGCCTCCAGGGTTAGTGCCCCCCTGGATCCACGACCTGAAACAAATGATCATCATAATATTGTAGTGATTGTTGACATCATTATTGTGATGACCTCAGCTTACTGTAGACACGTCCAGGTAAAAAGAACCCCAGCACCCGCGTCAGACCAAGCGTCGCCTCTAGGGCTACGGCACCCTGGAACCTCAACCTGAAGGAAAGTACAGGGAAATAATCAAATATTGGGCTAATTATTATGATTATGATCACAGTTGATCAATATTCCAATAGCTTATTTGTGTGCCTGTCAAAGAAAATAAGCAGCCCACCACCCATGTCAGGCTGCACAGCTCTTCTAAGGCAGTATCTAGATATGTCTTTTGTTCGCCAGTCTGTCGTTTTCAGCTATGGCTATCAGATAGCAGAGGGATCTGATGCTGTTCTGGACGTCTGGGCTAGAACTTTGTTTACAGTGGAGCTGCCTTGCTCAAGGTACATCTCCACACTCAGCCAAATGATTTGAGGACAGCTGGCGTTGGGGAACATCCCCAATGGCCATCAAATTGTTGGCTGTAGCTCTAAGCCCTAATTGTTATTGATATTCACCTGCATGCTTGTAGTTGTACATCATTACATATTGATATATGATCGTTAACATCATAGTTAATTACATCATTAGTTTACATTTCGACTGACCTGATACCGCTGGCAGTTGTCTTCTCTTTGCCGCCAAAGACGTACTCAGAGTGTTTGTAGACCATGGTCATGGCGTAGACCAGAATCACTGTGTTGGCCTGCACACCACACCACAGCAATAAATATGTGTATGCATTAACATAACAGAGACTTTAAAATAAAATTCTAAACAATCAACGCTTATCTATTATCTAATACCTTTCTTAAACCCTATCTCATCCCGTGCTGCACATCTTCGTCTTTGAACCCCTGTATATGTTGTGTCTTAACAGTGTCCCCCGTGGAAATACTGTTTTTTGCTGTTGTTTTTGTACAAATAGTTCACCACCTTCTGGAAGTTCTGTGCTTGTAACTTCCTTTAATCTGTCACTCTCTTAGACTCTACCTGTTCTTACTGTCATCTTAACTATCTTTCTGCCTTACTGGTCCACTCTCCTGAGAGAGAGAGAGAGAGAGAGAGAGAGAGAGAGAGAGAGAGAGGAGAGAGAGAGACGGAGGGGGAGAGAGACTCAACTCAAACTCAAAATGGTTTAATGCTTAGGCCTGTGAAGCCCATAAACATACAGAGTTCAGAAAACAGTATTATGTCAAAACAAATCCAAATGGCTCATCTACTTAGGGGGAGAGAGGGAGGGAGGGAGAGAGAGAGAGAGAGAGAGAGAGAGAGAGAGAGAGAGAGAGAGAGAGAGAGAAACAAAACGAAACGAAACATTTTATTTAACCAGGGTTTTTTTTCCAATCAGCCCTGGGGCTGAGAGAGAGAGAGGGAGAGAGAGAGGGGGGGAGAGAGAGAGAGAGATGAAGAGGAAGAAGAAGCATGTACATGTTTTATAAACTACCCGGATCATCAAGCTTTCCCCTCAACATTCCTCCTATCTACCTCTATCTCTCTCCAACGACTGTGAATGTCCGCACTCACACACCCCACCCTCTGACGTCACTGTGAGCATGCCCCGAGGCAGCATGCCCCCTATACCATGCCAGTCAGGTAGGTATTATAATCATAGTCCCTACAGTTACACACATCACCTGCTCTTGTTATCTATCAGAGAAACCACCCCACCCTCTGATGACGTCACTGTGAGCATGCCCTAAGGCAGCATGCCCCCTATACCATGCCAGTCAGGTAGGTATTATAATCATAGTCCCTACAGTTACACACATCACCTGCTCTTGTTATCTATCAGAGAAACCACCCCACCCTCTGACGTCACTGTGAGCATGCCCTAAGGCAGCATGCCCCCTATACCATGCCAGTCAGGTAGGTATTATAATCATAGTCCCTACAGTTACACACATCACCTGCTCTTGTTATCTATCAGAGAAACCACCCCACCCTCTGACGTCACTGTGAGCATGCCCTAAGGCAGCATGCCCCCTATACCATGCCAGTCAGGTAGGTATTATAATCATAGTCCCTACAGTTACACACATCACCTGCTCTTGTTATCTATCAGAGAAACCACCCCACCCTCTGATGACGTCACTGTGAGCATGCCCTGAGGCAGCATGCCCCCTATACCATGCCAGTCAGGTAGGTATTATAACTATAGTCCCTACAGTTACACACATCACCTGCTCTTGTTATCTATCAGAGAAACCACCCCACCCTCTGACGTCACTGTGAGCATGCCCTGAGGCAGCATGCCCCCTATACCATGCCAGTCAGGTAGGTATTATAATCATAGTCCCTACAGTTACACACATCACCTGCTCTTGTTATCTATCAGAGAAACCACCCCACCCTCTGACCTCACTGTGAGCATGCCCTGAGGCAGCATGCCCCCTATACCATGCCAGTCAGGTAGGTATTATAATCATAGTCCCTACAGTTACACACATCACCTCTCTTGTTATCTATCAGAGAAACCCTGGGATCAAACAATAAACGCCACTAGTATAGTAGGGGAACACATGGAAGCTGCTCTCATTTTGTAAAGATGTTCCTTGTTTTTTAACCCTTTCTATTTGTTTAGTAAATAGCAGTTAGGGAGAGAGAGGGGTGGGGTGGGGGTCGGGTTGTTTGTCAGGGTGGGGAAAGGTGGGTAACGGGGGTGGGGTTTGGGGTATGCATGCAAAAATACTGGATCAGCCTTTTTGACGCAGGAGGAGCGAGATCTTGATATGAAATCAACAAGAATTCCACCATTACGGCCTGCCTTTCAAACAAAGGAAGTCAATGACCCTTCCTCGATGTTCATTTAATAGACACACCTGCACACGCACATATGCGCACACACGCACACACACTGAGAGAGAGAGAGAGAGAGAGAGAGAGAGAGAGAGAGAGAGAGAGAGAGAGAGAGAGAGAGAGACTCCTACTCGGCGTATCTCTGCGCTGCGCAGAGAGAGAGAGAGAGAGAGAGAGAGACGGACAGACAGAGACAGACAAAAAGAGAGAGTGTGTGTGACCAGACGTAGGAGGTGAATGACTGGGAATAAGTTGGTTGTTACCCAAACAAACAACAAGACAGGCCTATAATTATACTGTAGTAGAGAACTTTCAGCAAACTGGATCAGTCTGACCTGACATGATATAAGCAAGAGAAGTGCAGACTGAGGTTAGTGTAAGCTGTGTAAAGTAGTGTAAATAAAGTTAGTGTAAACTGTATCGACACCCACAAGGTAAACAGACGATAGAGTTTGGGGGAGGGAAAGATGCCAGTTTTGGAACCCGACCTTTCTCAGGCACATGTTTTTCTTTCTTATGTTTTTCTTTCTTCTTTTTTCTTAAAAATATCCCGTTCTTTTGAAAGAAATGAAAGTTATTTAAGACAAAACAATTCATCTCTCCCAACAGCCCCCCTCCCGTCCCGGGTCGGACCAAGTGATTCGTAAGGGGGGAGGGTTCCGCCGGGGGTCCAGGGAGCTGCATAGGTTCCGCTTTGGGACCCCAGGTGCGAAGCCCTCGAACCATTTGACAATTTAGTAATTATTACAGCAACATTCGAGTCATTGTATTACTGTTCACCATTGTATAAGGTACATGGGCAAAGGGTGGATGGGGGGGGGGTGTCCGGAAACCAGGACCCCCCCCCCCCCCCCCCCGACCCCCCTAGATCCGGCCCTCTCTCTCCCTCTACCTCCAAAAGGTTCTTCTCAGCTATCCATCTAATCCCATGGATGCTTCTGCAAAATCCTAAACGCAAAGGAAAGAAAAAAGAGGGATCCAAGGCGGGACAGCATCCCTTTCGGGAGGTGAGGGAGGGGAGGGGGGATTCTGTCATGAAGCTGAATTTTAAAATATGCCATTTTAAAGGAGTTTGACAAGCTTTCCTAGAAGCAAAGTCGCAAAACTAAAGCATGACATGGTGATAGGGACACAATATGGGAAGATGAGAAGAGGGGGGCAGTCGTTCCTTGATTTTTTAAAATCCTGATCAACAGAGGCCGCTCTAAAACAAGCGCCAAATCGCAATAGTTTGTGGCACGCGGTCTATTTTTACCACTCCAATCATGAGTCACCCCCCCTGGCTTTTCAATAATTTTAATCTGTAAACCAGAATGTTATCTCTGCACCATTTCGTAACTTTTTATATCTTTTGGAAAAGATTTAAAACTATGTATCCTACTTATACTCATCAAAAGAAGCACCGCATACTCGTCGTGTCTGTTGTAGTGTCTGTATTACGTATGTTTATTATTTTGTACGCTTTTAAAATACATCATTTTAAAGAGCGGCCAGAAGTGTAGCCTCGATTTGAAGTGCGACAATTTTGTCAAAATGTGCGACAATTTTGGAACGACAGACCGACAAAGTGAGTTATAGGTTTGTGGCTTGAGCCACAAACAAAAAGAAAAACCAATTAAACTGAAATAAGCCTGAAAAGAAAGGTCCATGCAACCCGTTACAACAGTGTTAAGGCCTGCTCGCGGCCTTCGTTAGTATAGCTGTGCCCTGTAGGCCTACAGTAATTGAGATTGGCAGTGGTCTGCTACACTGTATACGATTCGATTCACTACGATCCGGTTTTGACATTTAATTGTGAGGCATGATTGACGTGAAATTCTCTAAATAAATATGATGAGATCCTACTAGTTATGTTCACTATGTTCGAAGGACTGCTCCTGTACACGAATCTGATAAAATACCTTATTTTTGAATTGGACATTAATTTTCATTTGATTCGTGTATTGAGGTCTACATGAGTATAGTGAACGAAAATAGAGTTATTTTCAGACGGAAGTATTTCACGTGAATCATGATTCACAGACATCGTCACAATCGTATCGTACTGGGGTCAAATCGTATGCAGTGTGGCTGGCCCATTACTTTCGCCAAACAAATGTCATGGCAGTTTAATGTTTCCTCCTTGAGAGTTGGCGTTATGGCCTCATCATCAGTGTATGTGAGATAAAGTGTCATAACTTCATGAACTCATTTTCTCTGATTACGCTTCATCTGATGAGGTTAGCAGACAAGAAACAGTATTAACTGTTTTTATGTTACGCGCGCGTGCGGAAGTGTTTACATACCTGGGCGTAGTCGTGTGTGTGTGCGTGTGTGTGCGTGTGTGTGTGTGTGTGCGTGTGTGTGTGTGTGTGTGTGTGTGTGTGTGTGTGTGTGCGTGCGTGTGCGTGTGCGTGTGCGTGCGTGTGCGTGTGCGTGCGTGCGTGCGCGCGCGTGTATGTACGTGCGTGTGTGCTTGCGTGTGTAATGTATGTGTGTGTGTAGTGTGTGTTAATCTGACAATACATTGGTTCCAGTCCAGTCCAGTGTGTGTCTATGTGTGTGTGTGTGTGTGTGTGTGTGTGTGCATGCGTGTATGTGTGCATATGCGTGTCTGTCTGTGTGCCTGTCAATGTATCCGTCTGTCTGTGCGCGTGTGAGTGCATGTGTGTGCGCGCGCTTGTGGGTGCATGTGTGTGTATGTTACTAATGGGTCTGTAATCAGAAAGGGGAGGGAAAGGGAGACCAAAGGCTGGCGAGATACTGATCTTAACAGATCAAGGCTTCATGTCAGAGCTCACACATTAGCACGCACACACACACACGCACATACAGTATCTCCCCTTCTCTCTCTACGTGCTAAGTTCAATGAAGTGCACAAGAAATGCAGTTAGCTGCTGATAAAAGAAGTAGCTGCTTTTCATGATAACAGTAACACTGTTAGTTGTCCCCCCATGGGGATACCGGGGGGGGGGGGTCTTTTCTATAAATAGTCCCCCACCTTCTGGAAGTTCTGTGCTTGTAACTTCCTCTAATCTGTCACTCTCTTTGACTCTGCCTTTTCCCTTTGCTTTCTGTCATCTATTATCTTTCTGCCTTAAACGGTCCATTCTCCTGCCTTTTTTTTAAGAAACACTTTCAAAAAGATTTCCTCCAGCCGAAGTCGGACTTGCTGGGACTAACTATTTCTTAGTTAGGCGCATAACGGCAGCATGACGCATCTGCGCTCATAATTGACAGGAAACTGTCTGAGCGATGGAAGAAGAAGACTGTTAGTTGTCAATTCCTATTTTCCATTCACTCTTCTAGCGCCATGGGTTGTTGTTTTTCACGTTCTTAATTGCACGTTGCTTCTCAACAGACAAGACAGAAGAAACTTTTTTTCCTCGAATGCACATGCATCTCTTTAAAGACCCACCACGTCACGTGTCAAAATAACGGTTTTCACGTGTTTTCCCTCTTATAGCTGGTAAGAAATCTTAAGAAATATTCCTAGCATAAGAGGGAATGTGACACGTGACGTGGGGGGTCTTTAACGGCAGAAACAGTGATTAAAAGCTCTAAAAAACAAACAGAAACACACATTCTTTTGAGAGAAAGAACGAAAGACACAGACAAATACATAGACAGACAGACATGGGCAAAGAACGAAGAATGGCAATGATTTTACATCCAATTTACGACACAGAAAAGAAACAACATACCAGCAAAATGGCGGCCACAGGTCCAGCAAAGCTCCAGATGAAATGCCTGTCAGTGGTCAGCCAGCAACTGGGGGAACAATGGACCAACAGTTCCATCAACAAAGTTCATACAAATAAAACTAAGTTTTGCTTGGTTATCTAACAAACTCTCATGCTTTGGCAATAAGGAAGGAAGGTGGTGGAGTGGTTAAGACGTTCGCCTGGCCAAATTCATTACGTGACTGCAGCGTGAGTGACTCGGGTTCGAATCCCGGCCTAACCCTTTCGTTCTAGTTTGACAGGAAAATCGAACTGATCGTCCAGTCCTTCGGATGGGGACTTAAAGCTGGTCTGACCCATGCGCTTTACGCACGTAAAAATCCCACGGCAGTTGAAAGTCGGCAAGAGCAGGAGAAATCCTGCTGCCTGGTATGACCAAATTGATAGCTAGATTTCCCAAGTCTGCCCCCATCCCCTCCTCCCCCTTCCCCTAAAAAACCAAATTGGGTATGCGCTGCGCTTGCGGCGACGCGCTCTCCGGGGGAGAGCAGCCCGAATTTCACAGAGATAAGTCTCTGTGACTAGAATATATCATGCCAAATACAAAATAAGTTTAAAAGAAAGAAGTTTTATCTTTTTCCCGGAGTTTCTTAACAGTTGCATGAATTACTGAAGATTGTCAGTCAGGAATATTGAAACTTATATCACTTTGGAAGTCATGTATCGAACAATGCTTTCACAATTATTATCATTCTTGTTCAAACTGCAAACGTTTCCTGATATTGCGACATTTCTTCACAGAAAACCTAGTACAAAATAATAGATAATGATTGATTTATAGTAATAAACTTCTAAAACAAAACGCTTGACATAAGGAAGATTAAAACCATTCACTTTTTCAACAGCAGAATACAACATTATAACAAAAACATCATCACATGACATTTGTTATAAATCTGTACAGGAGTACAATTTTCAAAATAATATTACTAAAATGGTAGCAGAGAAAGAAGGGAGATAGTTGCGAAATAAAATAAAAACCACAACAAACAAGCTATATGAGACAAAAATGACAAGAAAAGGAAACTTACTATTTTTCTGTGCCGTAACCTTGGTGATAAAACCCAGCTGATACTGAAATGATCAGCACAGGAGGAGCTGCACGCGCATACACGCGCATACATACACACACAAGCAAGCACACACACGCACGCACGCACGCACGCACACACACACACCATTTATTTTCTTTGCATTTTCAGTTAGATATAATACATCATGCTTATCTTGAGCATTTTGCCCACGACATAGTCTAACTCGTTTAATAGCTTAGAGTGATTCTTAGACAGGAACAAATAAACACAATGATCAGTCCCTGTTTGCACTGATTTTGATTAAAATATGGTAAGCTTTCCAGTACTGCCTCCGTGTTGTAAAGCTCTTAGAGCTTGGTCTGAGATCCAAACTAAACCGCATAACACAGCAACATAATAACAATAACATATGGTCAGTGTAAGGTTCTTGAATACCGAGATGAGAACACTATGATAGGCCTAATGTTGATAATATGCTGGAGCATGCTGCAAGGAGTATGAGGGGGGAAAGATGAAGGGGAGAGAGGACTGGGTGTAAAGGGCCTGCTACACTACATACGATTCGCTGTCAATGTGATGCGAGTGTGACGATGCGAGTCATGATTCACGTGAAATTCATGTGTTGGTTCCACTTGAGTACTTAGAGCGAAAGTAGTAGAAATATTTTTAGATGGATGTATTTCACGTGAATCATGACTCGTGTAGTGTAGCAGGCCCTTAAAAAAAAGGAAGCCAGAAGAAAACAAGCGCGGATTCGCAATCATTTGTGGCAGCGGTCTATTTTTACCACTCCAATCATTACATACACTGAGTCGCCTCCCCTGGCTTTTCAATAATTTTAATCTGTAAACCAGAATGTTATCTCTGCACCATTTCGTAACTTTTTATATCTTTTGGAAAACATTTAAAACTATTTATCTTACTTATACTCATCGAAAGAAGCACCGCATACTCGCCGTGTCTGTTGCAGTGTCTGTATTACGTATGTTTATTATTTTGTACGCTTTAAAATGAAGATTCATGTGCTCTGTTCAGTATACAATTCTTTCCATACCTAAGGAATTCCATTCTGATCGCTTCTCGGCCTTTTGGCTAGGACAGTGATTCGGGAACATACATTTTTGTTTATACCTTGGTTGGTTTGTTCAGCCCGTCGTACATGGCGAAAGCCGATACGCGACGTTAAACTGAACTTCCATCCCATACCTAAGGACTGTAGATATGACAACTGAAATGTTACTTTATGCCCAAGTATTTTTTTCTCTTTTACAATATGTGCGACAATTTTGGACCGACTGACAGACAGACAGACCGACAGACAGACCGACAAAGTGAGTTCTAGGTTTGTGGCTTGTGCCACAAACAAAAAGGGAGAAAACTGGAAACGAAGGAACAGGAGAGTGAGAATGAGGATGATGATAAAGAAGAGGAGGAGGAAAAGAAGAAAAAGATACGGATACAGAGGAGAAGGAGAAAGAAGAAGAAAAGGAAGATGAGAAGGACGGGGAGAACTGATGAGGAAAATAATGAAGAATTGAGGATGAAGAAAAGGAGGAGGAGGAAGAAAGAATGGTCACAATAGACAAGGAGGAGAGGAAGAAGAGGATGATAATGATGATGATGATGATGATGATGATGACGACGACAACGACCCTGTCAACTGACCATAGGCCGTGGCATAGTAGTAGGGCAGTCTGGACCTGGAGGCGTCAAAGACTTGAACCAGCATCAGGACGATGTGTATTCCCTCCAGCATCATCCACAGAAAGGCCGCCAGGAAAAAGTACTGCAGAAGTCCAGCCACTATGCCACAGGCCAACTGTCAACCACACACCACAATTTTTTATTTTTAAAAAAAATTAAAGACTGTAAATTCACTGTATTATCCTCGCTCTCTCCCCCCCCCCCCCCCCCCCCCCCCCCCCCCCCCCCCCCCCCCCCCCCCCCCCCCCCCCCCCTCCCCCCCCCCCCCCCCCCCCCCCCCCCCCCCCCCCCCCCCCCCCCCCCCCCCCCCCCCCCCCCCCCAATATCAAATTAAAAAAAATGGGCAAAGAAGCTGACAGTTTGCAATATAATTATTCTACTATAGTGAATCCTCCCTTACTAAGACCTCCCATCTTAAGACCTACTTCTCTGAGACATTGCCCTCCTTTGTAAGTATTAAAATTACCTCCTTTATACAACTCCCTCCCATTTAAGACCCCATTTGGGATGATTTTGGAAGGTCTTATACGGGAGGTTCCACTGTAATCTATGAATCAATTTCAATTTATTTCCTTCCATCCCTAAAATTTAATATTGGGATGTGGAGGATTATTAACAACATAAGAAACAAAATGTAATACATAAACTAAGATACATACATCAAAAGATCACCCGTTAAAATATAACTATGTACCCCCAACAGTTGCAAAATCAGTTATCTTAAGTCTGTGTGCACGTTAACATTATTCACAAAAATATCACTATTTCCCAA
>CM065681.1:93186539-93189039 GCA_017654935.2 Phymorhynchus buccinoides
AATTATATGAAACATGACAATGGTAAGTTGGCGGCTACAATATATGTCAGGATGGAAGAACTAACTTGCATTCAAATGTTTCTTAATGTCATGTTCGTGGCTTCCATAAAGTGGCTTGTGAACAAGAGTGGTGACAGCTTCAAAGAGAAACACTATTGTGATGATATAGCTTGCACTGATGATACTAAAACGAAGACGCACTTTCTTTGCACTGTTGCGATGTGTACATAAACGGGAAAAAAGGATGATAAATGAATCCTGTTTCATGGAATGCTTTAAAACTGTCTGGGCGTTTGACAAATAACATATCCTTAGGTATTAAAAAATACAGCCTCATGCATTACTGTATGTAGGCCCTGTTAATTAACAAGTTAAGAAGAGCAAAAAACCCGACAAATCGTAATCATAAAATGTTATCAAATGCAAAGAAAAAAACAAGGAAAAAAACAACAGAACATGGACAGGTTTCCGAACGGAAATGAACATCTTAAATATAGAAAATTAATAAATAATTTGTTTTGCCAAAAACATATCACCGTAGGCCTAATTCAACTTCTGGCACAGTGCCAGCACTGGCTAACAAGAGTTGAATGGAAACTGTGTTATCAGACAACTACTGCAGTTTAAACCTCGTCCATTACTTATGAAGGCTGCAACGCGAAAAGCATGAATGAGTTCTACAAGATGAGAAGTAAGAAATGGTTGTAAACCTCCATCGTACGCAAAGACCTAGAGATAATCTTTCTGAATACAGTGGAACCTTCGTTATAAGACCTCATATTATAAGACTCCCTCCCACATAAGACCTACTTCTCTGAGACATTGCCCTTCTTTGCATTGCCCTTATTTGCAAGTATTAAAATTACCTCCCTTAAAGACCCCTCCCTTATACGACCTCATTTTGGATAAATGTTGAAGGTCTTAAAAGGGAGGTTCTACTATACCAGCTTTTTTATTTTCAAATGTTGATTTCGAACCGATTTTTAGGTATTTTCAGCGAAATAACTTAGGCTTAGGCTAATGCATAGAATACGACTGCAGACAGACAGACATACAGACAGGGATATTGATGGACATACAGACAGACAGACAGACAGGGAGATTGATGGACAGACAGGCATACTGGCACCGAATGGAAAACGGATATACATACACTTGAAACATACATATGGACAGACTGATCGACATAATATGTGAAGTATTAACCTCCAGACCGAATCATGGAGGAATGGACAAACGAGTGTACGGAGGAGATCATGTTCAGACATAGAAGCAGACAGATAATCTGAAGCCCTTGTCTAGGCACAGCTCAACCTACGTGAAGCAGGTGAAGGTGACCCAGCTGGCCAGGAGGCAGAGGCAGGACACGATGCAGCCGATGATGGTCACCAGACGGAGCAGGGACTCGTGCATCTCCGTCAGCTGGGGAACAGATGACACGTGCACGTTCATACGCGCAAGCAAGCGCGAGGATACGCAACGCGCATGCGAGCACACAAGAACACACACACACACACACACACACACACACACATACACACACACGTACGCACGCACGTACGTATGCACGCACGCACACGCACACACACACACAGCATATTAAGGAGTTATACATAGTTATATCCGTTAACAGTGGGATGAAACACTCACGCATGCATGCACACTCAGTTGAACACACCACACATTCATACGCGCACACGCGCACGCAGGCACACACACGCGCGCGCGCAAGCACGCACAAACAGACATATGCAGGCACGCACGCAGACACACGCAAATACGTGCATGCGCGCGCGAGGATACGCAACGCGCACGCAAGCACACAAGAACACACACACACACATACACACACACGCACGCACGCACGTACGTACGCACGCACGCACGTACGTACGCACGCACGCACGCACACGCACACACACACCGCATATTAAGGAGTTATACATAGTTATATCCGTTAACAGTGGGATGAAACACTCACGCATGCATGCACACTCAGTTGAACACACCACACATTCATACGCGCACACACGCACGCAGGCACACACACGCGCGCGCGCAAGCACGCATGCACGCACAAACACGCACAAACAGACATATGCAGGCACGCACGCAGACACACGCAAATACACAGGCACACACTAAGTAACTTGCGCCCGCATACAAACACACACATTCATGCGCACGCACCTGCTTGTAAAAGTACATACTTAAACTGAGAGAGAGAGAGAGAGAGAGAGAGAGAGAGAGAGAGAGAGAGAGAGAGAGAGAGAGAGAGAGAGAGAGAGAGAGAGAGAGAGAGAGAGAGAGAGAGAGAGAGAGAGAGAGAGAGAGAGAGAGAGAGAGAGAGAGAGAGAGAGAGAGAGAGAGAGAGAGAGAGAGAGAGAGAGAGAGAGAGAGAGAGAGAGAGAGAGAGAGAGAGAGAGAGAGAGAGAGAGAGAGAACTTGAAAACTTGAAAACTTGAACTTTATTTTTCAAGGATAAAGATTTTAGGCAACG
>CM065681.1:93194039-93199039 GCA_017654935.2 Phymorhynchus buccinoides
AAAAACAATAGTCGATAGAACAAATATCTTCTATGCTTTCGTTTAACTACCATCTCTTTTGGCTAAAAAAACACCAACGACAATGTGATCTGACAGAAGTAGTTATTTACAATCACGAATCAGCTGGGCACGGCATAATGTTGGGTTCGATCAGCGGGACCTGGCTGGCTGGGACAAGCTGTTCTTCGTTCTCTCCTGTCCGCATTCTTCTTCTTGAGAGTTTGTTGTTTCGCGCATTCCCGTAGATACTCCAAAGGTTTAGAGCGACATAATAGTCAGAAGTGACTGGTGACTGTGGTGTGGTTACTATACAGAAAGGAAAGAAGCATTGCACAGTTTAAAAGATTGTCGCTAGTTTGTCACTCTCCTACATTCTATGGGCTGACACAAAATAAAGGAGGAAGAAAAAACCCGGCTTCGTGGCGCAAAATAGACACCCAGTGTGAGCGATATAAACCGACACAGAACGCTCTGCCAAGGAAACGCCCTATCTATGACAGAAAAGGGAAGGGGAGGGGAGGGGAGGGGAGGGGAAGGGGAGGGGATGATAAAGATACGTTATCGCATGCTTGCTATTAATGGTTAAAAAATAAAAACAGGAAAAAAAGGTCCTACGCCATATGGACGATAAGTTAATGTGTTCCCTTGTGAGCCCCTACTGTCGCCTTGCCCTTTTCCTTGCTTTTACTACCACGTATAGACCACGTGCGTCTTTACACATTGACGTTCGCGCACACGAACACACATGAATACACGCGCGCGCCCACACACAAGAACGCACGCGCACACGCACACACACGCGCGCACGCACGCACACACGCGCGCGCGCACGCGCACACGCGCACGCACACACGCACACACACACACACACACACACACACACACACACACACACACAATGCTTATTCGATGTCCATCTGAAAATAAAATTTTGACTTGACTTGACTTGACACACACACACACACACACACACACACACGCGCGCGCGCAGCATAAACTCACATACACATACGCAACCGCGTAATATCTAATCTAAATCCTTTCGGTGTATGAGTGTGTGTCTGCCTGTCTGTCTGTTTGCCATGTAACTGGTGAACGGGTGGGTGGAATAGTTTCAAATTGTGTGTGGTGGTGTATCATGGTACACAGATGGTCCGGTTAAACAACTGTGATGCTGCTGATCTTTACCTTGAGCTTTGACCTTGAAAACCGAAATTTCTTCTTGAGGCCATATCTTCCACATCATTAGACTTACCATGTTCAAAGTTGGTATGGGGTTGCATTGGCTAATGGTGATTTCGAATGCTGCGTACTGATGACAGATTTGTTACCCTACTCCACTACTAATAACGGTCACGGTCAAGGTCAAGGACGTAGCCCTTGGAGATCAGATGTCAAATTGGTATTTTGGTTATATATTTCTCTTCTTTTGTTTTGCAATTACAGGCTTCAAGGTTGGCAGGATGGTGGAGGGACAAGGCTGGACTGTACTAAATGACCTTGACCTTGACTTTTGAACTTTTCTATTTAAGCAGTGGCTATAGTACGGACACCCACATGACCACATCTATTCTTGTTCAGCATGACCTAAGGATCGCAGTGAAGCCACTTAACCTTGACCATGACATTTGACCTTGGGGCTGTTATATGAAAATGGGTTGTATTGGTTTGAAAACCCTAATCTTCATCAGCATGACCCGGGAAGGTACCCTGGGACATTTTAAACTTCCAGAGGAAACTTCCGCCGGGAAAGAACTCCTGCGAAGCGAAGTAAGCGGGCGTAACAGCTAGAAATGCATAAATGAATAACTACTACTACTACTGCTGCTACTAGTACTACTACTACTACTACTACTACTACTACTACTACTACTACTACTACTACTACTACTACTACTACTACTACTACTACTACTAGGCTACTGCTACTGCTACTGCTACTGCTACTACTACCACTACTACTACTACTACTGCTGCTATTACTACTACTACTACTACTGCTGCTGCTGCTGCTGCTGCTGCTGCTGCTGCTGCTGCTGCTGCTGCTACTACTGCTGCTGCTACTGCTGCTACTGCTACTGCTACTACTACTACTACTACTACTACTACTACTACTACTACTACTACTACTACTTAGCCCCATTAGCCAACTGGGGCTGAATGGGCACTGTCAGGTGTGAGCGCAAGGCAGATTTTGTAAATAGAGGTGGAATAGACATTGGACGAAATGAGAGTTTAAAGATAGCATGTATTTGGTAGTTGGGATATTGTTTTGTGACAAATGTTCTGGTTGGCCAGAGCGATAATAAATGGGCCAATGCAAAAAAGCGTTACCGCAAGTGAATTGTATTCAGAATTAATTAGGACCAAATTGTGACAAGGAGATTCACTTTTCACCTGGGTTGGCTGCGAGACCACATCTTCTTCTTCTGTGTTCCTTGAGTTTGTATGGGTTTGAATTAGGTTAGGGAAAGATAATTTATAGGTGGTATTAAAAGAAGCAGATGGCTCATAGAAATGTAGGATTCAATATAATTTTAGTAAGAGGCTTGTCCTCCTTTGTTTTCTCAAAAGAGTTAGTCTTGTGCAGCTAATCCAGTGATTAGTCCTTAGAAAGGAATTTCTGCTGAAGAAGAGGAAGAAGAAGAAGAGGAAGAAAAGGAAGAAGAAGAATGATCAGTTTTTAAACAGATTTCATTATCCGAATAGTTTTATCTTTAATTGTTTGGTATTCAATTTTCTTTGTTTCTTCTGCGGACATTTTGGTCCTATTATGATTCGTGGACGCGGGTGAAATTATATTGTAGTAACCCGAGAGAGAGGTGTCAGATTATGAATATGGAGATAGAGGTTTGGGGTGATGATGGTTTTGTCCACGATGTGATGAACTACGTTTTGTGGTGAATTTTTGGGTGAGTAATGCCTGACATGGATTGCTCGATTGGATTGACGGTAACGGATTTGGCCTGAATTTCTGATGATCCTTTTTGATATAAATACGTAATTAACACTAACCGAGAGGTTAACTTATTACCATGACTTCAATAAACTAAACGATTGATTGGTGAACCTTAACTTCTTGGTGTTGAGTATACATCTTTGGGTGGAGTCAGATTTGCGTGTGTATGTTGTGAGCCCGGAGAGTTCACCAATTTTGGCGAACATCACAGGCACCACTGATGATATGACAACCCATCTCCATCCGACCCTGTCCTCAGCTAACCTCATAGTTCTGGCAAAAGGCAGACCCGTCCAATCCCTGATGTTGTCCTCAGCTAGCCTCATAGTTCTGGCAAAAGACAGACCCGTCCAATCCCTGATGTTGTCCTCAGCTAGCCTCATAGTTCTGGCAAAGGCAGACCCGTCCAATCCCTGATGTTGTCCTCCGCTAGCCTCATAGTTCTGGCAAAAGACAGACCCTTCCAATCCCTGAGGACCCTGTCCTCAGCTAGCCTCATAGTTCTGGCAAAAGGCAGACCCGTCCAATCCCTGATGTTGTCCTCCGCTAGCCTCATAGTTCTGGCAAAAGGCAGACCCGTCCAATCCCTGATGTTGTCCTCAGCTAGCCTCATAGTTCTGGTAAAAGGCAGACCCGTCCAATCCCTGATGTTGTCCTCAGCTAGCCTCATAGTTCTGGCAAAAGGCAGACCCGTCCAATCCCTGATGTTGTCCTCAGCTAGCCTCATAGTTATGGCAAAAGGCAGACCCGTCCAATCCCTGATGTTGTCCTCAGCTAGCCTCATAGTTCTGGCAAAAGGCAGATCCGTCCAATCCCTGATGTTGTCCTCAGCTAGCCTCATAGTTCTGGCAAAAGGCAGACCCGTCCAATCCCTGATGTTGTCCTCAGCTAGCCTCATAGTTCTGGCAAAAGGCAGACCCGTCCAATCCCTGATGTTGTCCTCCGCTAGCCTCATAGTTCTGGCAAAAGGCAGACCCGTCCAATCCCTGATGTTGTCCTCAGCTAGCCTCATAGTTCTGGCAAAAGGCAGATCCGTCCAATCCCTGATGTTGTCCTCAGCTAGCCTCATAGTTCTGGCAAAAGGCAGACCCGTCCAATCCCTGATGTTGTCCTCAGCTAGCCTCATAGTTCTGGCAAAAGGCAGACCCGTCCAATCCCTGATCTTGTCCTCCGCTAGCCTCATAGTTCTGGCAAAAGGCAGACCCGTCCAATCCCTGATGTTGTCCTCCGCTAGCCTCATAGTTCTGGCAAAAGGCAGACCCGTCCAGTCCCTGATGTTGTCCTCAGCTAGCCTCATAGTTCTGGCAAAAGGCAGACCCGTCCAATCCCTGATGTTGTCCTCAGCTAGCCTCATAGTTCTGGCAAAAGGCAGACCCATCCAATCCCTGATGTTGTCCTCCCAGCGCTTCCTTGGTCTTCCTCTTCTCCTCCCACCTGGTACAGTGCCTTGGAGGATGGTTTTGGTGAACCCGAAAGAAATCTTAAAAGAGTCACCAACTTCAAATATTTTGGGGCCATTGTGACAGACGAGGGGTCAAGGAAAGAGGTCCTAGCAAGAATAGCGCAAGCAACAACAGCGCTGACAAAGCTGAAAACAATATGGAAGGATACGAACATCAACAGCATATATAAGATCCAACTACACTCTGTTCTCTTATAAGAACATCAACAGCAAATACAAGATCCGACTACTCCGTTATCTCGTCACATCAACCTTCCTGTATTCGTGTGAAACATGGACCCTCACTGCAGACTTGGAAAAAAGAATACAAGCTTTCTAAATGAGGTGCTGTAGAAACATCTTGGGCATCACATTCAGAGATCGAATCACAGACGATGATGACCTCCTTTTAATTGCTAAAACTAGAAAGATGAAATGGTACGGACACGCAACAAAATGAAAATTCTCTCTCTCTCTCTCTCTCTCTCTCTCTCTCTCTCTCTCTCTCTCTCTCTCTCTCATTTGATTGTTTATTCATTTGATTATTTGTCATGTTATTCTTTTATTCTTGCCATGTCATGATAGGGGCTGTGGGCCTAA
>CM065681.1:93204039-93221539 GCA_017654935.2 Phymorhynchus buccinoides
TTTTCTACATCCAGCCCTCTTAGAGAGAGAGAGAGAGAGAGAGAGAGAGAGAGAGAGAGAGAGAGAGAGAGAGAGAGAGAGAGAGAGAGAGAGAGAGAGAGAGAGAGAGGGAGAGAGAGAGAGAGAGATCTGACAGAGACAGAGACAGAGAGAGGGTGACAGACAAAGACAGACAGAGACAGAGAGAGAGAGAGAGAGAGAGATCTGACAGAGAGAGACAGAGAGAGGGTGACAGACAGAGACACAGAGAGAGAGAGAGAGAGAGAGAGAGAGAGAGAGAGAGAGAGAGAGAGAGAGAGAGAGAGAGAGAGAGAGAGAGAGAGAGAGAGAAGCTCACAGGCAGCTAGAGAGAGAGAGAAAGGGGAAGAGGACAAGCAGACAGGCAGATACAGGGTGACAAAACATTACAAACATACCTTTCTCTTATCTTTTTCTTTTTTTCTTTCCCTCTTTCTCGCTTTCTCCGATATTCCAAAACGAGCAAAGTGAATGGTATCCCTCTGGTATATCCTGCAAGAACGCATCAAGTAGACATTCATTTGTAAACCTCTTGTTTTGAAACAATATTCTTATTATTATTATGATTATTCTTCGATCGCTCAGACAGTTTCCTGTCAACTATGAGCACAGATGCGTCATGCTGCTGTTATGCGCCTAACTAAGAAATAGTTAGGCCCAGCAAGTCCGACTTCGGCTGCAGGAAATGTTTTTGAAAGTGTTTCGTGAAGAAAGGCAGGAGAATGGACCGGTAAGGCAGAAAGATAGTAGATGACAGTAAGCAAAGGGAAAAGGCAGAGTCAAAGAGAGTGACAGATTAGATTAAGTTACAAGCACAGAACTTCCAGAAGGTGGGGGAGCTATTTATACAAAAGACCCCCCGGTATCCCCAAGGGGGGATTTCAAACAATCGAATCGATACATTGTATTTATTATTTAATTTAGGCAGATCTTTATTCCATTTAGGCCCCTACCGTACACCAAAATGCGCGTTACATGCATGCACATTCATATTATCACACATAAATACACTATCACTTACATACCCACCAACACGTGCACACACACACACACACACACACACACACACACACACACACACACACACACACACACACACACACATATACACATTTCGTGCGCGCACGCAAATACACACACAGAACACACACCATTCTTTCTTTGTCTCACTTTTTCCTTGTCTTACAGACAAGCACAGACATACACACACAATATCTGTGTATCGGTATAAGCTTCGAGCTTCTTGTTGCTCTAATTGTCTTTCTGTTTGATCGTTTCCGAATGAATAAAGATTTGCTTAAACCACACACAATCTCTCTCTCTCTCTCTCTCTCTCTCTCTCTCTCTCTCTCTCTCTCTCTCTCTCTCTCTCTCTCTCTCTCTCTCTCTTCTTCTCTCTTTCTCTCCACCCACCTTGATGTGTCCCATGGTAAAGGAGATGGGCTGGGGTAGCTTCACCGGCTGGTTGTTGCCGCTCTCACTCCCCCCTATCGAAGCACTCAAAATGTAACTCGCCAACTTCGGCTTCTTCTTCTTCTTCTCTTCCTCCTCCTCCTCCTCCTCTGCAGCTTCATCGACGCTCTCTTCAACATCGTCAGAAGACTCATCGTCTTCAACATCGTCGTAGTCATCATCATCGTCGCCGTCTTCGGCTTCATCGAGGATGTCTCCAATGGTGTAATGTGTCATGAAGACCATTTTCGCTAGACCACCTGTACAAGAAACGACGATAAAATGCTGGATGTTAGCTTAAATTGAAACCGTTTTTGTTTGTGATGATTAAAAGACAACAATAAGTTAGGTTGTTTTTAGCGCAGAAGACAACAATACGAAAGTTTCATAAACCTACTGCAGAGAGTGTCTACAGTGCCATGGTTAACTTGGAATCACAATGGGATGTATTGAGCAAGGATTGCAAGCTAGAAAAGGAAGGCAGACCAGTATCATGAAAGTACAACATGAGTCAGGTCCATAATATTATGTTAATCAACTTCCGAGATAAATAGAAGAAACCCGTTTCAACGGAGTACTAGTAATGTTCAAATAGTAGGCCTAATCCGAAATATGTTCCTCATCAAACTTCTAAGTATCTATACGACAGCACACACACACACACACACACACACACACACACACACGCACGCACGCACACGCACGGACACGCACACACACTGACCTTTGCTGAGGTGGCTCAATGTCTCCATGGGGATGGAGAACTGACTGTCAGAATCTTCAGCCTGGTACACTATGTCCTCTTCCTCTTCAATTTCCGCTGCTGACACGTTCACCACTCGAAGCTCCAGTTCTGCGAAGAACGTTAACATCATCATCATCATCATCATCATCATCATCATCATCACTATCATCACCATCACCATCATCATCATCACCATCATCATCAGTTACACACCTCACATCTCGGAGCTCAAGTTCTGAAAAGTAATAAAGGGTGACGGTAGGAGCCTACGGCCGTGTACACACATAAGCGGATATTCCATGCGGAAACCCATGCGCAATCCATAAATAAGTGAAACAAAGAAGGGAAAAGATATGTGCACTTGTCTAAAATCACTATTCATGTGAAAAGACATTAAATTAAAGATTCATTCAGATTTGCGCACGTGTCCGAATTTCCCCTATATGCGTCAACTGTTATCGTTCTTTCTTCCACTTATTTAGGGTTTTCCGTAGGGAACTTACCCGTCTAATGTGAACCCGGTTTACTACTAATTTGTGAAAGTCAAACTATGCCTGAGTTACCAAACTGCAATAAGTACGGAAGAGCACCCAAAGGAGAAAAGCACAACAGTAAAACACATGCACATTAATGGGGGAGGGCGGGGGATGGTTGGGGGGTGTGGTGAGGTGGGGGATGTTCACGGAGAAGAATGAATGCTTTTGTTTTTGTTGTGGGTCCCGAGATTTACCAAAACGGACCTACAATACAATGGTTGAACCACAGATTAAGAACCTCTCTGGTTGAACTAAGTAGGCTTTCAGTTCGTTTTTCTTTTTTGTCCTTTGCCGATCTACGATCTACGATCGCAAAGGAGTATGTCTTCGTTTGGGTTTGTTTCCTTTTTTTGTTTGTTTGTTTGTTGTTCTTTTCTGTCTGTCCCAAGGATCTCCCGAACCGCTTGACCGAATCGCTTCAAATTTTGTGTGGTGGTGTGTCACCATGAGAGGAAGGCATCCGCGCAAAACGTTTCGCCGTCCTGACCTTGACCTTGGCGCATGACCTTGAAAACCGAAAATCGTTAAGGAGCCATAACTTCCACACCGTAGGTCAGGGAGATTGGTACGCCTTGAACGTGGTAGGGGTCTAACAATTGTGTTTTTCTGTCCCAGGCATATCTCCCGAACTGCTGGACTGAATCGTTGCCAATTTTGTGTGGTGGCGTGTCACCATGAGAGGAAGGCATCCGCGCATAAATTATCGCCATCGTGACCTTGACCTTGGCGTATGACCTTGAAAACCGAAAATCTCTAAGGGGCTATAACGTCCACACCGTTGGTCTTAGAGACTTCAAACTTGGCATGTAGGTACTTTGGCTTATGGCCGTTCTGATGATTGCATACCGATCAAGGTCAAGCTCAAGGTCAGAGAGATCGGTAGGCCTTGAAAGTGGTAGGGGTCTAAAAATTGGGTTTTCAGCCACAAAAGTAAATATATAATATTTTGCGGACCCGGCGAAACCGGTACTCAGCGTTACCGGTACTTGGCGCTACCTGTACTAGGCGTTACCGGTACTAGGCGTTACCGGTACTCGGTGTTGCGCTAGTGAGAAGTAAAAACTGGTGGAACAAGAGGGGCAGAAAGAACCACCAACGACTATGCTCCACTAACCTGCTCTCCTATTTCGAGATCATAAAGTATACTCGACTTCATTTGACTTGACTTGACTTGACTCACCAATGTTGTCGTCCTTGGTAACGATGGTGGTGGGCTCGTCAATTTCCTCTGCCATGGCAACGGTGGCGGTTTCCATGGCTACCATAAGGGAAGTGGCGGAGCGGATTTTGTCATGGTCAGCCATATGAGACCACACCTTGTGAGTATTTTTGCCCGATACCAAGTTGCTGCCAGCTTTCACCACGTTCTGAAAACCCCCAAAAATATAAATAAAATGAGAGAAAGGAATTTGATATCACCACTGTAAAGAACACCACCATCATTATCATCATCGTCGTCGTCGTCACCATCAATATCATCATCAACATCATCATCATTAACATAAAAAAAACTTAACCAGCAGTAACAACATGTCCTACCTAACAAGTAACAGCACAGGTTAATACGTGGTAAGATTCAACGTGGTGACAGCCCTGACATGGCCTTAGTTGTCGACGGGGTTATAATTTTAATCTTAATCTTAATCTTAAGGTGTCCGAACCGTCAGGCATGTTGCATGACTAGATTCTACATTTCCCCCTTTAAGCAGTAAGTAATAAAGAACTACTCTTTGGCTGGTAAAGGTAAAGATGTGCCACCCCCCATGCATTTCTCGGTTAATTGTATTTTTCCGTTTTTGCCTTTCTTACCATACATAAAGCTGTATTTTAGGAACATTTTTAGCTAATTACCTTTTTGGAATACTAACCCTAACCCTAACCCTACCCCTAAACCTAACCCTACCCCCCACTATGTACTGCAGTACACCGCGATTTGTCACAGTTGTGGTTCGTTGCGTTTTTCCGTCTTATACGGTGGGGGGTAGGGTTAGGGTTAGGGCTAGGGTTAGGGTTAGGGTTAGTATTCCAAAAAGGTTATTAGCTAAAAATGTTCCTAAAATACAGCTTTATGTATGGTAAGAAAGGCAATAACGGAAAAATACAATTAACCGAGATAGGTAGGGGGGTTCCTAAAATACAGCTTTATGTATGGTAAGAAAGGCAATAACGGAAAAATACAATTAACCGAGATAGGTAGGGGGGGTGGCACATCTCGACCTTTACCCTTTGGCTCTACAAACTGCAAAATCTTTTCTGAATTAAAAATCCAGATCGTATTTATTGTTTGAGAGTGATAACGTACAAGTTCAATAAACGATGTAAATATGTGTTATTTACATCCTACTTTAAAGCAGGATTGCGCAAATAATCGCAGTTAGATAAAGCGGAAAACACGAACCGCAAAAAACACACCTCGTTAGCAGACGAGAGAGAAAGTCAAAGAAAAACAAATAAAAGCTGTTTATAAAATATCTTCATGGGAGATTGAAGGGAAAAAACAACAACAAACACACGCGCACGCACGCACGCGCACGCGCACGCGCACACGCACACGCACACACGCACACACACGCACACACACACACACAATCCAAGAACAAATACACGTACACACACACAATCCAAGAACAAATACACGTACACACACACACACGCGCAGGCACGCGCACGCGCACGCACACGCGCACGCACGCACACGCGCACGCACACACGCACACTCCAAGAACAAGAACGGCCACTACCAACCTCTGCACGCCTCATCCTTCCATTCAGTTCCCCCACCTTCTGGAAGTTCTGTGCTAGCAAGTTCCTCTAATCTATCACTCTCTTTGACTCTGCCTTTTCCCCTTCTTGCTACCATCTACTATTTTCTGACTTATTAGCCCATTCTACTGCTTTTTTGCCCCCCCCCCCCCCCCCCCCCCCATCTTCCTGACACATTTCTCTTTGCGATCCTCGGAAATCAGAATGTGTCGGCTGAATGCAGCGGAGAGGCCAGTGAAAACTGAAAACCGGACACATACGTACTTCTTTCACCACCACAACCCAATCCCCCACACACCTTCAAAGGAAAAGAAGTGCATTTTACTCACAGCCACAATGTCCTTGACCTCCTCCTTGTCCTTGACCTTGGCAGCTGCTCCGCTGGTCACCAGAGTGTTGAACACCTTGGACGTGGCCACGATGTCGGCCTCTGTGAGGTCAGAGCTCTCCGTGACGTTGGCCAGCTCTGACATCACCGCCACCGTTTCTTCTGGTTCTGGGGCCTCGGTCGAGTTAGATTGTTCGATCTGAACACAAAGGAAGAAAGAAAATAAAACATAAGGATTAAAGGGGGAAAAAGTCATGAAGACACATTTGCAAGAACGTGCGAATTTGTTTTCGTTCAACTTCAAGAAAACCCTCAGATTGTTTCCGTTTTGGACTATTCCATAGTGTGTGTGTGTGTGTGTGTGTGTGTGTGTGTGTGTGTGTGTGTGTGTGTGTGTGTTGTGTGTTGTATGTGTGTGGGGTGGGGGGTGGGGGTGGGGGGGGAGCTTTTTTTGTTTGAATGCGTTATGAATGCTAACGTGTGTGTGTGCGCTTTGATTTGATTTCTATCAAGATTCAGCGCCGTATAAATACTGTATGTTGTTGTTGTTGGTGTGTGTGTGTGTGTGTGTGTGTGTGTGTGTGTGTGTGTGTGTGTGTGTGTGTGTGTGTGTGTGTGTGTGTGTGTGCTTTCATGCGTGCTTGCGTGCACGTGCACCTGAGCGTGTGTGTATGCGTGCGTGTGCATGCACATATGTGTGTGTGCATGCGCGTGTGTGCGTGTACTATTGTGTGTGATGTAGAGTAGTGGAATGGGACTTAGTAACAAAGAAAATGGTTGTTTGATACTTGATGGCGTCTACTGTCAACACTTGTTCCATACACTCTTGTTGTCCGTCTCACAACATACGTATGACACCCACCATCTTGAGGATCTCTTTGAAGCGAGGGGAGGCACACTGGTCCACGTCGGGCTGTCGCCTCCAACAGGTGGGACTGCCTCCACAGTAGAAATACATCTCACCTGTCACACAACACACACATCATAGGGTATCAGTCACAAAAAGGTAAAAATCACATACATCCCACCTGTCACAACACACCAATCATAGGACACCAGTCACAAAAAGGTAAAAATCACATACATCCCACCTGTCACAACACACCAATCATAGGACACCAGTCACAAAAAGGTAAAAATCACATACATCCCACCTGTCACAACACACCAATCATAGGACACCAGTCACAAAAAGGTAAAGATCACATACATCTCACCTGTCACACCACACCAATCATAGAACACCAATCATAGGACACCAGTCACAAAAAGGTAAAGATCACATACATCCCACCCGTCACAACACACCAATCATAGGACACCAGTCACAAAAAGGTAAAGATCACATACATCCCACCCGTCACACCACACCAATCATAGGACACCAATCATAGGACACCAGTCACAAAAAGGTAAAGATCACATACATCTCACCCGTCACACCACACCAATCATAGAACACCAATCATAGGACACCAATCATAGGACACCAGTCACAAAAAGGTAAAGATCACATACATCTCACCCGTCACAACACACCAATCATAGAACACCAGTCACAAAAAGGTAAAGATCACATACATCTCACCCGTCACACCACACCAATCATAGAACACCAATCATAGGACACCAATCATAGGACACCAGTCACAAAAAGGTAAAGATCACATACATCTCACCTGTCACAACACTCCAATCATAGGACACCAATCATAGGACACCAGTCACAAAAAGGTAAAGATCACATACATCTCACCCGTCACACCACACCAATCATAGAACACCAATCATAGGACACCAGTCACAAAAAGGTAAAGATCACATACATCTCACCTGTCACAACACACCAATCATAGGACACCAATCATAGGACACCAGTCACAAAAAGGTAAAGATCACATACATCTCACCCGTCACACCACACCAATCATAGAACACCAATCATAGGACACCAGTCACAAAAAGGTAAAGATCACATACATCCCACCTGTCACACTACACCAATCATAGAACACCAATCATAGGACACCAGTCACAAAAAGGTAAAGATCACATACATCCCAACTGTCACAACACACCAATCATAGAACACCAATCATAGGACACCAGTCACAAAAAGGTAAAGATCACATACATCCCACCCGTCACACTACACCAATCATAGGACACCAATCATAGGACACCAGTCATAGGACACCAATCATAGGACACCAGTCACAAAAAGGTAAAGATCACATACATATCACCCGTCACACCACACCAATCATAGGACACCAGTCACAAAAAGGTAAAGATCACATACATCTCACCCGTCACACCACACCAATCATAGGACACCAATCACAAAAAGGTAAAAATCACATACATCCCACCCGTCACACCACACCAATCATAGGACACCAGTCACAAAAAGGTAAAGATCACATACATCCCACCCGTCACACCACACCAATCATAGGACACCAATCACAAAAAGGTAAAGATCACATACATCCCACCCATCACACCACACCAATCATAGGACACCAGTCACAAAAAGGTAAAGATCACATACATCTCACCTGTCACACCACACCAATCATAGGACACCAATCATAGGACACCAGTCACAAAAAGGTAAAGATCACATACATCTCACCTGTCACACCACACCAATCATAGGACACCAATCATAGGACACCAGTCACAAAAAGGTAAAGATCACATACATCTCACCCGTCACACCACACCAATCATAGGACATCAATCATAGGACACCAGTCACAAAAAGGTAAAGATCACATACATCTCACCTGTCACACCACACCAATCATAGGACACCAATCATAGGGTATCAGTCACAAAAAGGTAAAGATCACATACATCTCACCTGTCACACCACACCAATCATAGGACACCAGTCACAAAAAGGTAAAGATCACATACATCTCACCTGTCACACCACACCAATCATAGGGTATCAGTCACAAAAAAGGTAAACATCATATGGAATTGGCTGTAAGTTGTCAGAGTGTTAAGCTATGATAGGTTACTCTAAAGGGTCTGCTACACTACACACGTTTCGCTGTCAATGCGATGCGATTGTGACGATGTGAGTCATGATTCACGTACAATTCATGTATTGGGTCTACTTGAGTATATAGAGCGAAAGTAGTAGAATTATTTTTTAGGCGGAAGTATTTCATGTGAATCATGACTCGTATCGTCACAATCGCATCGCAGTGACAGCGAATCGTATGTTTGTAGCAGGCCCTTAAAGGGCCAGCCACACTGCATACGATTTGACCCCAATAGGGCCTACGATACGATTGGGACGATGCCTGTGAATCATGATTCACGTGAAATACTTCCGTCTGAAAATAACTCTAGGCCTACTATTTTCGTTCACTATATTCATGTAGACCGCTATACACGGATAAAATAAAATGTCCGATACAAAAAATAAGATATTTTATCAGATTCGTGTACGGGAGACTACAAAGATAGTGAACATAACTAGTAGGATTTCATCAGATTTACTTAGACAGTAGAATTTCACGTCAATCATGCTTCACAACGTCACAATCGGATCGTAGTGAATCGAATCGTATGCAGTGTAGCAGGCCCTTACACTTGACTTTACTAGATTACCAGCAGTTGATATTATTATTGACCTTAATTGAAGTTGTGTGCCTTATAGAAATGCAGTTCTCTGTCTTAGTTTACTAGTTTACTAGTCTAGTAACAAATAGGTAAAACCGGCTTGGATTTATCATAAGTTTCCAAAGTGATAAGCTGTTGTAAGTAAACATTATGTGCCATATCAACCATGGCTTTACCAGAAGTTGGTAGTAGTTGGCCTTGGTAGTACTTTTGCGCCTTTTTAGAAATGCTGGAGAGTTCTCTTTTTATTGTTTATTAATTTACCAGCTTGCCTTGTTACTGTTGTTGTTGTTGCCCAGCTTGCTTTATTTCACATTTCAAATAATATCAACATCAACTCTCGATAATCCATTTTTAACTACCAGGAATTGCGAATTAATGAAGCCATGTCTTGAAACCCACATAAACTTAAACAAACTCTTTTCAAATACAGTCAATGAGAGTACAGTCAATGAGAGTTAGAGAGAGAGAGAGAGAGAGAGAGAGAGAGAGAGAGAGAGAGAGAGAGAGAGAGAGAGAGAGAGAGAGAGAGAGAGAGAGAGAGAGAATTGAATTGAATTGAATTGAATGAATTTTATTTATAGAGGGTAATAGAATAAGCAATAACATGCTTTTTTACATCCAGCCCTCTGAAAAAAACAACCAACCACAAATAAAAAAGTTGAAATGAAAAATGAAAATGAGCACAGACAATATAAGAATGCAAAATACAACCCTATATAGTAGCACAACAATAACACAATCAAACCTAATATTATTAACTATTCTCATTTTGAACGTGCATAAATTAAGAGTAGGCCTAAGCACATACTCACGGATAACAAAACCAAAATAATCCTACGTACTTTTCATACTCATCTTTAACATGCACAAATTTAAAGGTGCACAAACACATATTAAAACCAATCCTAATCATACTTTACATACTCATCTTAAAAATGTACTTATTTGAACGGACAATCATGCATGTAATAAAATCAAACCTAGCTCTACTTTACCTACTCATCTTAACATGCACAATTTTAAATGTAAATATGTGTACACATAACAAAATCAAACATATTCCTATATTACATTATTCATACTTAACATGCACAAATTAAGAAGTAAATACACACACGTGACAAAAGCAAACCTATTCATGTTTTTATAATGTGTATGCACATATTAAAAACTAAGCACATACAATGACGAAATTAAACCTAAACCTACTTTACATACTCGTCTTTAACATGCACAATTTAAATTTAAACAAATACAGATGATAAAATCCAGCCTAAAACCACTGTAAATACTCATATTTAGCATGCACCAATCAAAGCATAAACACATACACGTACATGACAAAAAACCACCAAATCCTATTCTACATACTCATCTTTAACGTGCACACATTTAGAAAGAAACACATATGTGACAAAATCAAACCTAATCCTATCTCAGGGGGGGGGGGAGAGAGAGAGAGAGAGAGAGAGAGAGAGAGAGAGAGAGAGAGAGAGAGAGAGATCTAACCCCCTCTCCCCCTTCCCCTCCCCCCTCTCACCCACCCCCCTCCCCCTCCGTCCCTTCTTCCTCCTCATCCCTTTGTTCTTGCCTTCTTACCTCCCCTCCCCTCCACCCGCATCCACGATTCCCTCCCTACCCCTCATACCAAGCCAAGACTTTAAACCTCTCTCTCTCTCAATGGTTGGCTTAACGTCTAATTAGGCATAACCTCTTATAGACAGTACTTTAAACCAGAAGCCTAACCTATATAAGCGGAGAAAACATTTTTCCAAGTTAATCTTCAGAATCTTCAGTACGATGAAGGTGGAAGATCAAACGAAGAAGAAGAAGAGAGAGAGGTACAAACAGACAGACAGACAGACAGACAGAGTCTTACCATGGCCTTGTTTGCAGGGCATGCTCGCTGTGACGTTGTGACGCGTTTCCGGCCACGTGACCCGCGAGGCCCTCACTTCCGGACAGGAGAGGCTGCCGGGAGAATAAAGGAACTCCCTCTTCTTGCCGTCATGCTGATGGTGCTGGTGACTGCCTCTCGACTCCAGCATGTAGCAGCCCGAATAGAGCGCGAACAGATCCAGTTCTGTGGTTGTAGTGGTTCTTCTGGTTGTTGTAGTGGTTGTTGCAGTGGTGGTCGTTGACGTTGTTGTTGTTGAAGTTGATGTTGTTGGTTGTGGTGTTGTGGTTGTTTCCGTTGTTGTTGGTTCTGTTGTTGTTGTTGTTCTTTTCGTTTCAGACGTTGTCAATGGCTCTGGTGTTGTAGTTATAGTAGACGTTGTACTCATTTCTCTAGTCGTAGGTACTGTGGTACTAGGCGGATGCGTAGATGCAATTGCAGTACTCACATTCTCGCTATCATCATCTTCTTCATCACTGTTACTATCCTTTTCGTCATCATCGTCGTCATCATCGTCGCTAGCATCTCCATCGATGACATTTCCTGGCACAGTAGAGCGACTCGGGGAGTAACTGATCGACGAAGGTTTAGTAATACGAGTAGTGGGATAAATTGTTGTAAAAACACTGGGAGAGGTGGATGAAACTTCTTTTGCTGTGGTGGTAGTTGGAGGAGGGGTAGTAGTAGAGGTAGTTGGAGGAGGGGTAGTAATAGTAGTAGTAGCAATAGTAGTAGAAGCAGAGGTGGTAGTGGTAGGGAGAGGGGTGGTGGTGGTGGTGGTGGTGGTGGTGGTGGTAGTTGAGGTGGTGGTGATTGGTTGAGTGGTCAAATCCACGGGTCGAGGGGTGACTGAAAGAGACCAACAATGTTTAATTAAGCATATATCTCTACATTGGCATTCGTGTTAAAATGATGATGAATCGTTGACGCTTGACAACATGTTACCAGAGCAAAATCATATGGTATTACACCCCCACAAAAATCTAAATTCATATTAATCACAACAAGACAAAAAGGCAAAACTTTTTAAAAAATCCATTAAGAACACCAACTATCTATGATAAACCTGTAGAAGAAGTTACTGCATACTGATTACTCGGTTTATACATTGACAACAACTTATCCTGGTCACAACACATGGAAATACTGTCGAAGAAAATTCCCAAAAAAAATTCAGCTCAATATGTTTTGGATCAACATACCTGTAAACTTTTTTTTCATGCCTATATTCAACCTGACATTGATTATCCACCAACTTGTTGGGATTCAGCTAGTAAAATCACACTAAAACATGTTGAAAGATTATATAAACGCTCTCTTAAACTCATACTCCTTAAATCGTCCTCCCTTGAAACCAATGACTATAAAGAACTCAACATTCTACCGTTTGATTTGAAATTTCTACTAAACAAACGTACCTTTATGTACAAGATCATAAGTTGTTAGTATAGTAAGCACTCACTTTCGTGTCTTTCACAGATGAAGGGCCTGGCCTCTTCACAAGGCACGTCGTTCACTTGACCAAGGGCGTTCAGCTCGGCACACTTCGCCTTGTTCCCGTAAGAACCTCGAGGCTTCCACCGCCTGGACAGAGCAGCAATGATCAAAGCAAACGAGGACAAACAGAGCAGCAATGATCAAAGCAAACAAGGACAAACAGAGCAGCAATGATCAAAGCAAACAAGGACAAACAGAGCAGCAATGATCAAAGCAAACAAGGACAAACAGAGCAGCAATGATCAAAGCAAACAAGGACAAACAGAGCAGCAATGATCAAAGCAAACAAGGACAAACAGAGCAGCAATGATCAAAGCAAACAAGGACAAACAGAGCAGCAATGATCAAAGCAAACAAGAACAAACAGAGCAGCAATGATCAAAGCAAACAAGAACAAACAGAGCAGCAATGATCAAAGCAAACAAGGACAAACAGAGCAGCAATGATCAAAGCAAACAAGGACAAACAGAGCAGCAATGATCAAAGCAAACAAGGACAAACAGCCACAAACACTCACTTACTAATTGCGCAACGTTTCGATGTATTGGTCTTCTGCAAACACTAAATGAAAACGACGACTGAATGTGTACGCATAATTATGTAGGTGAGTATGCACACTGGTGCACATGTATATGACTGTGTGCGCATGTGTACTTATGCACATGTGTGTAAACCTTGATGCGCGTCTGTGTTTGACAATTGTTTGGGAATCATAGTTGAAGAGATAGCAGTGATTAAATATTTGTAGTAAAAAATAAAAAATAAAAAAGCAGTAAAAAGAGATCACGTAGCTGTTTTGTACACGAACTCAGTCGCCATCTTGAGATGAATGTCAGTGTTTTATTTTGTGTACCACTAAAGTAGAAATAAAGTAGCAGAGACACCTTGTGAAGTGTCCTCTGCGTTAACCCTTTCACCGCCAGCCATATCTTAGCCAAAGATTACCATTAAATGTATCTGAGTAGAGAGCAAAATCCATCTGCAGTATTGGGGATTCTTCTGTGACATACATAAAATAAGGTCTCTCCTTACATCCTAAAACTAACACAACAGGGTCTTTGGATAATAGACCCCAATTTGGTGCCTTTTAGGTGTTAAATCACTGACTGTGGTGCTAAAGTGCCACTTTGGCGGTGAAAGGGTTATTAGAGGGTGCAAGCTAAAGTGATGGCGCTTGGTCAAAAGGGAGATGACTCACGTGATTCTGGTGTTGAAGTCTCCATCATCCATCCACCTCCACAGCCTACGTGACTTCTGCAGCCCCACCCACCACATCAGTCGTCTACTGATGCTCCTCAGCTTCTTGGTCATCCGGTTCTGCAAACGTTGGAAATAAAGTGACACATTTTAATGACAACTATTAGGATTGGTCGCAACATTTGTTACAATGGCGTCCATTCTGTTGTAGAGGCCTACAATGAAACACAAGTAGCCATACCAGCTGTGTGCGCGCGTGCACACACACACGGACGCACGCACGTACTCACACACACACATACACACAAAAAACACCCAACACACATACAAGTTCATAATTATTTCCTGTAATGGCCTCAACGGTCATAGAAACACACAGAAAGAGGGACATAGTAAGAAAAAAATATTTTTACACCCCCTCTCCCTCTTGAGTTTTACTAACATACGTTTTTGTATAATTTGACAACGCCTTGAACAGACAAATAAACAAACAAGCCGAAAAAGAGCTCTCTTTTTTGTTGTTGCTATTTGTCCACAGACGTCGGCACACCAGTGCGCGTGTCCGGTACGTATACCACGTGCTCTCCACGTGACAATGACGTCACCCCACATACATATCTCATTGGCTCAACACAGCACGTGCAACGCCTTCTAGTCCTATCATATCTCGTCAGGGCTTCTTGATGGCTGACACAAGTTTGCTGTCAGTAATTTTCTGAATTCGCAGCCTACATGCCAAAGGCTAGCGTTGTGGGCGAGCGCTCTGTGAGAAAAGATTTACCAACACCAAATGACTTAATAGGAGAAATAATGTAAAACAGTAAGCAAATGTGGATTGTTCTTCATTAAAAACACACACTTTTTAAAAAAAACCTGAAACAGACAGCAACCTCACTGGAACAGATAACAGAAAAAGCACGCAAAAGGTCTGAAGTGACACTATTTTGTTTTTAACACACAACAAAAACAACCGGATATTTCGGCGAATCCGCCTTTGTCAATATATAAACAAACAACAAAACAGCAAGTCTTTAAGAACAAAGACAGGAAAAACACTGGAACAATACTTTCCGCTCATCGATCGAATCAGACAATGGTGATCATATCATCAAGTTCTAACCAGTGCGCTATGTTACGACTAACCTGCTCGTGTTGACCATTGTCTTTTGATAGCCAGAAAAAAAGTTAAAAAGATAGTCGCTATCTGAGAAAACAATAATGATATTTGTCTTTCAACAAGCCTTCTGTATTATCATTGCCTAGAGGTTATCACATATCAGAGGTAACCAAATATTATTAATCAATAATGCTATTTTGCATTGAACAAAGTCAAGCTTTCTGCATTATAATTGCCTAGAGGTTATCACATATCAGAGGTAATCAAATATTAATCAATAATGCTATTTTGCTTTGAACAAAGTCAAGCCTTCTGCATTATCATTGCCTAGAGGTTATCACATATCAGAGGTAATCAAATATTAATCAATAATGCTATTTTGCTTTGAACAATATCCCGCATTCTGCATTATTAATTTATCATTGCCTAGAGGCAATCAAATATTAATCAATAATGCTATTTCGCTCTCACCAAAGTCAAGCCGTCTGCATTATCATTGCCTAGAGGTACTAAAACATTAGAGCTTTGGTTGCATGCTACGCTATGTCTGGGTAACAAGTACCTCCTGAAGGTGTGTTTCCGACATGCGCGTGAGCTCCCAATTAGGCCTAGACTACATCTTTTTTTCTGCCCAAGAATGCTAAGGGGTGAGGTTGTTATCTGCAATATCGTTGCCTTTCAACAGATACGTTTAAAAATCCACAGGACCTGGATTGCTTTAGAATCAGAAGGAAAAAAAAGTTGTGTGCGATTTTGTTTTCGTGTCTCGGTCCGGCTGTTTTTCCGTCTATCTGAACTTTGGCACATCTTAAGAAAAGAAACGGAACAAATGATAAATAAACACACACACACACGCACACACACACACACACGCGCGCACGCACGCACGCACGCACGCACGCACACGCACACACACACACACACACACACACACACACACACACACACACACTTTTTTCCCCCTTTCTCTTTACATGTTTTATATGGCTTGATGTAAAAATAAAAATAAAAAGGCTCTTATGTGCTTATTCAATGCCCATCTTTCAATAACATTTTGACTTTGACATTGACAAGCCCACAGACATAGACATAGTACTACACACACAGCGTCAATAAACCAAAAACACGAATACAAATTCAGCAAAACAACAATAAAACAAAACCTCTTGAACAGCCCTAATGTTGTCTCACCTTTTCTGAGACATCGCTGACGGAGAGGAGTTCTCCCCCTTGGCTCTGGCAGTCCAGGAGGGCGTCATCCCAGGACAGGGGAGGCGACTGCACGAAGCGGTAACAGGCTCTGACGATGTACTCCCAGCCTGGGCCGCAGTCCTTGCTGCCTTCTGTGGACGTGTTGTCTCCCCTGATGGGCTCCACTGGGGACAATCCAACAATCAGTCGATCAAACAAACGACGAAGAATGGTCAACTTAGGACGCTGATTTTTGTAGTCATGAGCACGAATTAGACAGTCAAAACGATCAGTAGGTAAATTAGTCTAAACAGCCCATCGGGGATATAATGTGGGTGAAGAAAAAGGTACCTGTAGAATAGGGGACTGACGTTTCGTGTCTTAGACACTTCTTCGGAGAAGACCCAACACGTCACGTGTCACATTCCCTCTTATGCTAGGAAGATTCCTTAAGATTCCTTACTAGCCATAAGAGGAAAAGCACGTGAAACCCGTGATTTTGACACATGACGTGCGGGGTCTGTAAGGCAAACTTTGAACTGTGTTCACAAGCTGCAAGCTACAAAGGTTACACCACTCCACTTGTCCAGCCACTCTCAGAAGTGCGAAGCGTCAGAGTCTCCTATTCTACAGGTACCTTTGTCTTCACCCCCATTTTATTCCTGTATTTCTAAAGGTACGGCAGTCTTTATTTCATCTAAACAGCCAATCGTTTTGGGAGTTAGCTTAACTTACATACTGATCCCCGTTTTGACTGTCTAATTCGTACTCATGACTACAGGGCCAGGTCCGCATTCCTGGCTATCTTCCTTAGTAGGATCCATTGTAGAAAAGTTCAAGCAATCAACGAATCAATCTATCAATCGATCAAACAATCGACCACTCAATCACCCACCCACCCACTCAATCAATCAATCAGTCATCAGGTAATTAAATCAGGCCCTAACATTGTAATCTTAACCAGACCTGCAGTCTTTGCTGTCTTCTGTGACGTGCGGTCTGCCTTGTATATAGGTGGGATCCAGTAGAAAGAATGAAATCAATGAATCAACGAAGGAACGAACCAATAGATCAATCACTCGACTGAACAACAAGCCCGGACACCCAGGCCCGC
>CM065681.1:93231539-93234039 GCA_017654935.2 Phymorhynchus buccinoides
ATGGATGGATCTTATTGGTATGTAATTCTGTGGGATGGATGGATGCATAAATGGATGGATAGGATGGATGGATGGATGGATGGATGGATGGATGGATGGATGGATAGATGGATGGATAGGATGGATGGATGGATGGATGGATGGATGGATGGATGGATGGATGGATGGATGGATGGATGGATGGATGGATGGATGGATGGATTGGATGGATGGATGGATGGATGGATGGATGGATGGATGGATGGATGGATGGATGGATGGATGGATGGATGGATGGACAAACGAGTGCATGCCATGTTGGATAACGATTATTAAAAAAATGTTCAGTGTTTAAACAACAAATATACTATTTTTTATACTATTATTTTTTATATACTATTTTTGTGTGTATAATCTCTCTCTTCCTCTCTCTCGTTATTTATCTCTCATTCTCTCTTTCTCCCCACCCTCTCTCTCTCTCTCTCTCTCTCTCTCTCTCTCTCTCTCTCTCTCTCTCTCTCTCTCTCTCTCTCTCCGACTCTCCCTCTGTCTTTGCCTGTTTGTCTGTCTGTCTGTCCGAGTCTATGTGTAGCGGGGGTGCTTGCTGTCTGCGTGTGTTGGCGTTTTGCTTGAATCTGATATTTTAATATTGGAACTGTGATCTTTTATTACATACTGTTTAACGTTTTACGTGCCACCACACACACATTTCCATTTTATTGGACGAATAAACATTGTGATAAATTACCTTTTTTCAGTCGTCCTCCAGCACCACCGCCGTCCACACGACGACCCTCTGCACTCGAACCACCCCTATTATCATCACCACCACCATTACCATTACCATCCCCACCCAGCCGGTTACGATGTGCCTGAAGCCCTGATCTATCCCTTCCGCCCAGTCTTCGACACTCTGCCACGTCCACGACGACACATATCATCAACCACAGCAACAGCATCTTCAGTAGGCCTAATCCACACGACGGAAACGAAACATTTACACCGAGTTTGCTGACCGCCATGGTTGTTAAACAAAATGCCACCCAAAGTGTGCTAACCAGACAAAGAAGGCATGGAGTAAGAATTGCCAGTTCACTAGAACTCACTCTTTAATCTATGACTGGACGTGCCCGTTGTGTAGGATTGTTTCTATTTCTACCTTTGTGTAACAAGCAAACAATCTTACTACAGAACAATATGGCGAAGTATAGTCTCACCAAAATAATTCGGTTCCCATCTCTAATAAAGTGTTCAATAATACAGACGTCTTGTCAGCATTTTAACATAGAGCAGCCATATTCCCACACTATCTCGTTACAGAAACCACGATGGAATCGTTTCAATCTGCGGCTATTAAAGACTAAAGCTGCGCGCAAGAAATATGTTTTATATTTGCTTTTAACGTCCAAGGAAAAATCACCCCCACAAAATATCGCTGTACAGTGTATGAAATAGATGCCCTTATTATGCCCACACACTCACTATCCAGTCTGAGGTCTGGCTCTATTCTGACAGAGTATAGAGTTACCACCAGCTAACAGATGTGTTCGTGTTCTGCCCGTCAGTTAGCACTGTAGCTGCTACACACAATCTGTACTGAGGAAACGAGTCATTAGCAATACCACTAACGACCCACAGCCAAATTAGTAGTTGTGTTGCTTTTTTCTTGCTTGTTCCCTAGTTATCACCATAAGCTATGCTTTTAGGGTCACGTTATCAAAGTCGGTTATCCCTCAGATTTTTCAATAATGACTTTGCCGATCTTGTTTGTGTTTCAAATATGAGATATTACTACTACGCTTGCTATTACTAATCAGCGTTGCTGTTCTTGCGTGTGGATGTCAAATAACAGTTACTCTTCGATATTAATAATATAGGTGACCTCTAATCCTTCATCTACCGTAGTCTTGAAGGTCACTCAAAAATCAATGACACAAACGACACATCAGCGTTGTTAATTATTAATCACTAGATGGATCCTAAAATAATCCGTATATGTAAAACAAACATAGACCAACTCGTCAAAACAAAGAAAAATGAAAAATACACAAAAAAGTGAAAAAAATCCAGTGCCCGGCAAACAAGTCAACGCACTCAGCCGCACTCAGAGTACAATAATGACGTAGACCAGTCATGTGACTTCTCTGTTAACAGTCGCGGAAGTTGGTGGTATACCGGAAGTGGTAAATGCGCAGGTCCGGTGAGTGCCACGCGACTCATTAGCATGCGGTTCAAGTTGCCTTGGGTTATGTGTTGCTGAGGCTAAGGAAACGCTTCACACTTCTGCATGCAAGCAGTCATGGACAGACAGAAAGACAGACAGAAAGGTATATTATATTATTAGGGGAGGAACAATACAGGTTTCGAAATGAATGATTGGAATATAAAACTGTTAACTAGGAACATTAGTTTAAGCACACGCACACATGCGTGTGTATGTCTGTGTGTGTGCGCGTGCGTGCGTGTGTATTTAGGTATGTGGGTGGATGCATATGCGCGCGCGCAACGCATCCAGCTACTG
>CM065681.1:93244039-93284039 GCA_017654935.2 Phymorhynchus buccinoides
TGCTTCTCCAACCGACAGTTTTCTTTTCCGTATGCAAACAAACAAAGCAAAACACGAAACACAGATACATGTGCCCATCCTGACTGACTGTTTAGCCGTGGTCTCTAAACAACAAAAAAGCCACATTCTAGTACCAGTTGCACACATTGAAGCAAAATGAATAATATATAAGTAACCATTATAGGAAGGAAAATACCAACTAGCATAAAGGTAGCGACAGTGAGTGAGCATGATCAGTCAGCCCTGCCCGAGTATGACTTCCAGATGGAAGATAATTCACTAAAGGAACTTTTAACAGAGGGGCAGCCTTACCCAGGATACATCCACTCTCTCGGCCAAGCAACGTTAGGGCTCACAGCAAATTTGAAGCGATTCGGTTGTCAAAAAACGCGGAGTTATAAGGCCCTTTTGTGTTTCAACACACACACACACACACACACACAACACACACGACACACACACACACGCTTGCCTTTTTATTCTATGATGTAGCCTGCTTATATTTCCTTCATAATGTTTGAAAGAGACCAAAAGTGGAATTTCATGTCTTCTACTGAATTGATTTTTTTATGTTTCATAAACATTGCCCTGTTATATCTTTTATGCTATTGTATATAATTATGTATATGAATTAGGATGTATAAAAAAATTATGTGCGTGCTGTGCGTTGATAGGGATGATGCAGAGAGGGCTTCAGAATTAGAGAGATCTGAGATTGAGAGAGAGAGTGAGAGAGAGGTTTTCTTTCGAGATAAGAGAGGGGGGGGGGTGTATCCAGTTAACTGATCGGTCAGGCATATTTGCAAGCATATAGTTTATTTACTTGTTTTGTTTGTTTAAAATTTTCTTGCTTCTCCTTTATCGTCATTTATTTATTTCTGTGGTAAGCCAAAGATGGAAACCTATTAAGGCTTATTAAATGTTCTTTCTGAAAATAAAAAATTGACTTTCTGACTTTGACTTACACACACACTGTTTACACACACAGTTGGTTTGCCATTTGTTCGCCACGCCACGCACACACACACGCACACACACACGCACGCACGCACGCACACACGCACGCACACGCACACACACACACACACACACACACACACACACACACACACACACACACACACACACACACACACACATTGTGCACTTATTGTAGCCCAGCTACTACATTATTGTTCTATAACAAAACAGCACATGTGTTTTATGAATCATTGGACATCTGCCTGTTAGCTTGCAGCCATTTTAACAATTTAGCTTCCTCAGATTTTCTCCTTCTTTCTGCCCACATGTTGTAGGTATAGATGAATGGGTTGAGGGCAGAATTCAAAGGTAGCACGAATACAGCCAGGGCCACATTGACTTCTCCAGGAACTGGAACATCGTTCAGTGCCAACATGCCACACAGTCCAATGGGAAACCAGCACAGGAAATCGGTAACGGCAATGTTGATCAAGCGTCGAGCTATCGTCATGTCTCGCGATATTTTGGTGGTGTCTGTTTTTAAAACATTGCCCTGTACTGACCAAAAGATGATGATTTGACCACAAGAGATGAAGAGGAATAAGGTAAAATTAAAGATGATCATTATACCTACAGAATAATTTTTGCCTTTAAACTCCTGTCTGGTAACTGGCAGTGGAATGCAGACACCTGTCTGACTGTAAAACTCCCAGTGTTTTGTCATTGGAAGCAAAGGGAAGACTGATAAAACCCAACCAACCAACCAAGTCAAGAGACAAGCCACGGTTGCTGATCTTCTCTCAAATCGCAGAGTGCTGAAGGGAAAACGAAGAACGATGAATCGATCCAGTGTTATGAGACAGATGATCAGAGCTGACACTTCACTGGACAGGAGGGACATGAAGCCAGCCACTTGACAAGTCACACTGTGTTTCCACAAGTCATCAAAATAGAGATACTGACCACGAAACCTTTCATCAGCAGCTCCAATAAGGACCACGTACAACCCCATCAGGAAATCACCCATGGTAAGTGTGATGACAAATATAGTGAAGCCAGATACAGACTGTGTGCTCGTGAAAAATAAACGAGCACAGAAAGAGAACAGATTGCCTGACAGAGATAGAAAGCCTATCATCCACAAAAACACACGGTAAGTCCATGACCGCAGTAGATCTTCACAAGAGGAAACCTCATCTTTAGGAGCATAACACGAACTGCTGTCAAAACCAAGAGGAAGGATTTCATCGCAGCATAGCTTATAATTTCCAGTGTGTACGGACTTTAAATAGCGGAGATGCGTGAAAATGTCAGCTGGAAACGATTTTAACGGGCTTCCCTCAATGCAAAGTTGAGCAAGCCGAGGTAAGGCCTGAAAACTACTGATGAATGTATGAACTGAAGAGTACGTTAAATTTAGTGTCTTTAAATGGGGGAAAGATGACAATATTTGAGGATCAAACATTGTTAAAGTGGTATAAGACAGGTCCAGTGTCAGCAGTGAGTTTGGCTGGGCATGAGAGGCATGGTCCCTACTCAGCGTCATGAGAGGATTCCCAGACAGTGATAATGTTTCCAACTGCTCCATATGAAGGAAAGATGCCAAGCTGACCTGCTTCAGTTGATTACCACTTAGGTCTAGAAACTTTAAATTATGTAACATCACAGCAGGTATTTGAGATATTGAACAATTGACAAAGATTAAGTGAATAAGATAGGTGTTGTGGTTGACATCAGACAATGTCATGCCAGAACCTGTGGCATCCAGGTAACGGAGCTGAGGGAATGATGTTGCACTAAATGGCTGAACACATTGGAATGTGTGTTCTTGACACTGGCAGTTTGTTGGACAGGTCATGTTACAGAATAACTCATCATCATGCATTGGGCAATGAGACCAACCATCACAGACGTCATCAGGGTGCAAACATATCTCAGAAACCCTGCAGCGAAAATACCCTGGACATGTCATGTTCTCACATCCCTGTTCATCCGAGTGATCTATACAGTCGTACATTCCATTGCACAGTGTGTAGATAGGCAGACAATCGTTGAATTTACCAGTGCATCGGTAATGGGTATCGGGACAAGAGTCATTGATTCCCATTTGCTTTGAAATGAACTGACGAGAGTTAAACTTGATGAGAGCAGGGGAGGGATGATGAAAATTCATGATTCGAAAATTGTTAAAGGCTTTACAGTTGTTCTCATCAGATTGGTCCCAGCAGTGACACACCTGGTCGCACACTTTGTCAGGGTGTATGCATTGCCCGTTGGAACACGAGGCTCTATTCACACATGGAAGGTGATAGCAAAAAGATTCGTCACTGTGATCGTTGCACTCAGCCACAAAGTTACACACCAGGCTGAACGATATCGTCTGCTGATTATCACTACAGGCAAACAAAGGAATGAAAAGTAGGGGTTGATTGGGTGATTTGTCTCTTTTATCAACATTTGACTGGCGATAAGGAAAGCCGCAAGAAACTTCTGTTTGACAAATCTCTCTGAAAATGCTGGAACCGCACAGAGGAGACATGTAGCTCACGTGACCACCATGGCATGGAATGAAAGATGGCGGCCACACTGGTGAACGACTTAAGGAAATTGGGATGGAATGTTGACAATCCATATTGAGATTACTTCCCTTCGCTAGACACATGATGCCATTGATACCACAGTTGGGCCAAGGATAAAATAAATACAATGTTCCTACGGAGATCAAGAGTACACATGTGCCTTTGCCATAAAGGTGATACATACTTTCTTGTTTCAGAGTATGGTAAAGAACGGTGTTGTCCTCAGTTAGCACACTGTGCCGGTAAATGGAGTGTAGTGGCGTCTGCATAATATACAAACCAACATAAATATTGCTACCTGGATTAGTGCCTATTTTTCCACATTTTACACCTGGTTTTAAAATGTGTAAGATTCTATCCCAGTCGGACAAACATCTGGGAAAGGTCAGCCTACCTCCCAACAAAGCACAGTTCTCCTCAGCTAGCTCATTATCACTGCGGTCATTTCTGTTTTTGACAATTGTTTCCAAAATAGTGGAAACAGTCACATGAACTTTGCAAGGGTCTTCTGGTCTGCTGAGATTAAAACTGAGTGGATCAGAACATATTGTTCCTGTAGAAATACAGAAGCTTTCGTTAGTTGCTGGCACACACTCTAGCACATGTGCATGCACCCCCCCCCCCCCCCCCCCCCCCCCCCCCCCCCCCCCCCCCCAAAAAAAAGGAAAAACAAAGCCGACACAAACACTCATATATCACAGGGGAAGAGAAATACAAACAGATTGACAATCGAACAGACAAACAGATAAATAGACAGAACACAATTTCAATGTTTCAGGCCTCCGGCCTATAACACAGGAGATGCAGTGCACACATAAAAATAAATGACAAGTGTATAATTATCAAAATACTAGCAGCATTAATCATGAAGTTGCTTATGATATCTGATATTTGAGTTCCTCTCTTTTCCTCAGTGCATAGTAGATGTACAAAGCAATATCTCTAGTAATATGTACATTATCATTTGCAAGTACATGTAGTTGTTATAGTTCAATAGCCTTAACATTCGAAAATTGTCTGTGCTTCAATATGTATTTTCTCTGAGAGGAATTAAAAATTGAATATCAATTTTTAAAAAGTGCAGTTCGTTCTCAATTTGGTTACATAATGGGGATGTTTTTACGATTTGTTTGTATGCGATATTGATGTTCAGGTCGTTAACGCCAAGTCGAAACCTTGAAAAATGTATTCTAAGCTTATTAACAGTTAAGTAGGTCAGATAGGATTCTGGTTACAAGAGAGACTTAAAGGAGCAGTAGGTATTAAAGTGATCACTTGAATTAAGCTTGCTAGCCCACTCTTGTTGATAACAATCAACCATCCTTTGTCTAAAGATCTTCTTAAAGATTTTAACATTACTAACCCCGCCCGCTAACCAGACTTCAGAGAATCCATATCTATCAAAACAACATTTTATATTATAAGCCGAGATATTTCTTATTGTTCTACCCTCAGTGATGTTCATAAAGCTATTAGTCAAGGAGAGATAGGCTTGTTTGGGGATTCTGTTCAGTTCCATATGCTGTAAAGAGAACCAATAACTAAGTGTTCCTAGTGTACTGTCTATATAGATTATAGCGACCTGTCTCACCATAAACCATTGTGTTTGGCGTTTTAGGACAAACATTTTATCATATTTTGTACAGGCAAACAGTTGAACAGCTTCAATAGTTTCATATTGTGTACTACCCCATACCTCTGCTGCGTACAATAACAATGGCTTCACCATAGTGTCAAATAGCTTAAAGAAGATAGTTATGGCCATGCTACCTAAGCTCCACATTGTTTTCATACTTTCTATTGTTTTCTTCTTCTTCTTCTGTGGTGGTGACTAACTTCTTTATATAGAAGTAAGTGTGCACACTTTAGGGGGTGACCATAGAAAAAGAATCAGAAGAGAGAGAGAGAGAGAGAGAGAGAGAGAGAGAGAGAGAGAGAGAGAGAGAGAGAGAGAGAGAGAGAGAGAGAGAGAGAGAGAGAGAGAGAGAGAGGAAGAGAAAGTGAATACACATACAAACTATCAGATTGGCTTAGAAACAATAGAAAAAATCAAGTAAAGGAATTAGAATGTATTTATTTTATTTTTAAAAATCTAGTTCTGGGCTGGGAAGGGGAAAATACTCATTTTTACGTTCGCCCACAGAAAGCTGGGAACTAGCCAACCCTATACACTCCATAAGGCAATGCCCAAGCCCCAACCAAAAAGATAAACAAAGACAGAACAAACAGATCCCTAACTACTGGGGTAAAAATAATTGGGGGTGAAGATGCAGGGACTGGGGTAGGGACGTTTGTTGAAGGTTTCAGTGCTGGGTTGTGGCTGAGAGCTCAGCTGACTCCGGATCCCCTCCAGAGTCTGGGATGTTGGTCCAGTTCAGGTGGCGTTGAAGCCTGGATTCAAAGACTGTCAGGGATGGTGTAGTGGCAGTGTCATCGGGGAGGCGGTTCCACTCAGGGATTGTGTGGGGGAAGAAGGTTCCATGCCGATACTGGGTTCGACACGATTTGGTGTCATACGTCTGGGAGTTGGCTTGGCGTCCGCTTTTCTTCTGGCAGCTTGATGTTGGGGCATGTTTTGTCTCAACTTTCAGGAGGCCGTTTCTGTACTTATACAGGGTGGTGAGTCTGGCCTTCTTTCTTCTCTGTTGCAGTGAGGGCCAGGAAAGCTCTTCCAGCATGTTGCTGACGCTAGAGGTTGCCTTGTAGTCCTGCATGGTCCACCTTGCCGCTCGCCTCTGGACTTTCTCAATGGAGTCAATGCAGGTCTTTGTGGTGGGGTTCTAGCATACTCGAACACTGGTCTGACAAGAGCTTTGTATGAAGCCTCCTTCGCCTTTCGACTGCAGATCTTCAAGTTTCTTCTTACAAAGCCCAGGGTCTTGTTTGCTTTGTTGACCGTGTTGCTGATGTGGAGGTCCCATTTCAGATCATTAGTCAGGGTCACTCCAAGATATTTGACACTTGCCATACTCTGAAGTACGTGACCATGGAGGGTGTAGTTTGCGGTCATTGTCTTCCTGCACCTCGACATGTGCAAGGTTGAGCATTTTTCTGGGTGAAACGTAAGGTCTTGCTGGACGAGGTGCTGATTGTCACTGCTGTTGATCTCTTCGTGGCAGGCTGCGTCGTCAGCACAAAAGCTGTGCGGTGGAGTCCAGATTGTTGAGCAGGTCATTAATGTATAGGAGGAAGAGACTGGGTCCAAGGACTGATCCCTGTGGGACTCCAGATTCCACTGGGGCAAATTCCGACCTCGTTCCTCCCACGACGACTGCCTGTTGCCTGTTATTCAGAATGCTCTGAATCCACGCGTTGACTTTGCCATCGATGCCATGGTGTCACAGTTTGTGAATCAGCAGAGCATCGCTAACTTTTTCGAAGGCTTTCGAGAAGTCCATTATCAGGACATCGACCTGTTTGCCTCGTTCCATTGCGTCTGCTGCCTTGTCAACAAGACCAAGCAGTTGTGATTTACAGGATCGACCCTTTCGGAATCCGTGTTATTCTGGACACAGGATGTTCTGCTCCTCTGCGTGGTTCATGACTGCTGAGACGACGATGTGTTCAAGTACCTTGCATGATATGCAGGTGAGAGATATTGGCCTGTAGTTTTCTGCCTTGTACCATTCACCCTTCTTGAAGACTGGGGTGATGCATGCAGTCCTCCAGTCTGTGGGCACTACGGCTGAATTTAGAGAAGCCTGGTACAGCAGAGTGAGGGCTGGTCCAATTTGCTCTGATACACCCTGAAGGAGTCTGGGACTGATGCCGTCTGGTCCAGGAGCCTTGTTTGGGTCCAACTCTGTGAGCAATTTGATCACACCTTCTAGAGTGATGTTAATGTTGCTCAGGGTGGGTTTGTTGACGCCTCCTGGAGGCACCTGGCACCGAGCATCAAATTATTCGTCACTGAAGTCTTCAGTAGAACTGAAGACCGATGAAAATTGATGATTGAGGAGCTCCGCCTTTTCCTTTGCATCAGTAACCAGTCTCCTGTTGTCTTTCAGTGGAGACACACCAGTGATCCCTGTCTTTCTCTGTTTGAGAATTGTCCAAAATCTCTTGGTCGCGGCAGTCTGGCCATTGGAGTTTTTAGTGAATGTAGTCTCTATGTATTTCCAATACCGACGACGCAGATGTTTCTGGATTTGCCATTTGAGGGATTTGTATTCTTCATAGAGATTGTTGTTTGCTATCTTTTTCCACTTCTCATGGATTCTGTTCCTTCTCCTGATCAACTTCTTCTTTTTTTATATTTGGCTCTCCTTGTGAAATCTTCCAGCGCTGTTACAAAAGGTAATTTAGTAGTCAGAGTAAAACCAGGATATGTGTAACTATTCACTAATTCAATTTGTTCCCCTTTATAGTACCATTTTTCAGATTTAGACAAACGCCCACCTTTTTCTAAAAATCATAACTTTAGTTTTATTTAAATTGACTTTTAGACCCAGTTTATCAGACGCTACTTGCAAATTATTTATTTGACTTTGTAAACCTGAAGTTGTAGAGGAAATTTAAGCTATATCGTCAGCGAAAAGTAAGAGGAAATTTTACTTTAACCCAGGTAGAAATTAAACAAAACGTGCTTTCCTTTACCATTAATCTTACTTCCTCTGCTACTTCAGCTATGAGTAAAGAGAAGATCAGGGAAGATAACAAGCACCCTTGCCTAAGACCGCCTGGGCATTCAAAGAACTTCGATAACCCAGAGTCCCATTTAACGCATTATTGAACACTTGTACATTCCCTGCATGCAGCATGTTAACATTTTAGTGGATGATTTTACTTTTTCTAGCACTTTCCATAGGCTCTCTCAATTACCTGTATCAAACGCTTTCATGTAATCGATGAAAGCTACATATAATGTTCCATTTTTACGTTTCTCGTTAATGCATGTGTTAATCATTGTAACTATGGAAAAATATGGCCAATAGTCGAATATGACTCGCAGAAACCAGCTTGTTCCTCACAAATTTCGAGGGTTACCTGCCAGATCATGATATATCAACAAAAAAGAGTTTTTCATTTTTTTTCATAGAAACACTCTAAAAGGGGTATATTTTCATAGTATCAGATGTTTTAGGCGATATGACTTGTAAATTGTGAGTTATTAATGCTACCATCCCCCGGCCATTTGGTAATAGCGCTACCCTACCTACTTTGATTAATTATTGTGATAAAACTAAACATTGTGTTGTTACATTTCTTTCTCTTGCTAATGGCGAAGATATCAAAGTAAACGCCTAAACTCTTTCCGCGCTACAAAGATTTCGTTTATTGATGTACTTAACCTTCAAACTTTGATTTCCGTTTCCGTTTCACACAAAGTCAAGCTATTTAGTTAAAAGACTGAATAAAAAAACTTATATAAAAAAAAAGGCACCAAGCATATCCCTATAAAACAGTTTGACTGTATGTTCTAGATAGTATTTTAAATATATTTCTTCCATCAGATTAATTGCAACAAAATCTTTGTTGAGCAATATCATGAAACATTTAGTAGAAAAATGTTCTTAAATAATTCACTTAGTATCACAAACAAATACAATCGCCCATGAGTGAAAAGCGAGCCATTTTCACTGGTTATAAGTAATTTAGTCACAAACTACAACATATTCTTGACTGTTATTTATTAAAAGTTACTTATAGTAAACTAAAGTTGGCTTGAAAAAAAATTCAGAAAATATACATGAACTAAATGTTCCTCCCAAAACAGCTGTGAATAAAGTATCTCCTGGTTCTCTTTTGTATTGCGTTCTCTTGTTTCTAATTGTGTCGTTATAAACGTTTTCCTTTACTCTGAATGCAGCCTAGTCCAGCCTTTTTCGTATGCGTGCTGTAAGCCAGCGTTCATCAAGCTGAGTGTTTAAGATTGGACAGGTGACATCATGCCATTTGTTATAATTTGATCTTGCACGTGTTTTTTGTTTTGTTGTGTATCGCATGCAGTCTTCAGCTCCAGGTTAAGTGCTCCCTCAATGTCACTGTCAACTAGATTAGCCGCTTCTTCTAATAGTCGGAGGAACCGCTCTATATAACGGTACTATAACCTTGAAGTCTCTTATAAAGGGTTTTTTCTTTGCTGTTTCTATTATTTCAATATTATTATTACTATTACTATTATTATTATTATTAGTAGTAGTAGTAGTAGTAGTAGTAGTAGTAGTAGTAGTAGTAGTAGTAGTAGTAGTAGTAGTAGTAGTAGTATCTTGTTGTGAGCATTTATACGCCTAATCAAGTGAATGCCCAAGTGTTTACAATAAATAATTAAAAAGAAAAAACAATGATAATAATAATAATAATAAGCAAACAAGCAAACATGAGCACACAATACACGCCACCACCCCCACCACCCACCCCCTCCACAGACACACACACACACTTGCACGCACAAGCCAGGTCATGAGGGGAGAGATCAGTTGCTACTTTGGAAAGAGATGAGGTTTCAGACGGTGTTTGAATGTGGTCAATGAAGGCAAGTGTCTCAGAGAGTGGGGCAATTGATTCCAAGCGACTGGGGCTTGATAGGCGAAAGAGCGTTGGCCAAAGGTTTTAGTGCGGACAGTAGGGATACGATAGAGGCGGGTGTCTGATGAGGAGCGAACAAATCAAGATGGCGCATAGAGGTGTAACAGATCAGTGAGATATTCAGGGCAGGAGGATTCGATAGATTTGAAACAGAGAGAAGCAATTTTGTAGGATATTCTTTGCTGAGCAGGGAGCCAGTGGAGAGAGCACAGCAATGGAGTTACATGGTCATATTTAGAAGAGCAGAAGATGAGGCAGGCAGCATGATTTTGAACTTCTTGAAATTTGTTGATGAGGAGTGAGGGGGAACCAGACAAAACGTGCATTACAGTAATCAAGGCGGGATAGGACAAATGCTGAGACAAGAGCTTTTGTAGTGTCTTCTGAAAGGAGATGGCGGATAGAAGCAATTCGATGGAGTTCAAGAAAGCAGGTATGACAGACATTACTGACATGCTGTTGAAAAGACAGGGTTTGATCGAGGGTGACACCAAGGTTGCAGGCAAAAGGAGAGAGAGTGATAGAACGACAAGAGGGGGTATGGGTGGAAAGAAAAGGAAAGGAAAGGAAAGGAAGGTCACGCAAAAACTACACAAACAAACACATATTGCAACCTTTCAAACTTACATTAATTCAACAACAACAAAACAATCTGCATGCCAGGCAGCGGATTTCTTTCCTTTTCATGAAGACAATAAAATGATTGAATTGAATTGATTGATTGCTTCTGCTGCTGCCGCTGCTGCTCTCAACAGACCAGCAATCACTTAACAGAACACACCCAGTCTACAACACATACTAACACAACGTCATGTTGCATAGTTCGCAATAGTAACTACTACGTTCTTGCTCATCCTTGCACAGTTCTGTTTGGTGGCAATACACGTGATACACAACTGCAGGGGTCGTTTATTCAATGGCTTAATTTACTCAACGTTGTAAACGTGAGTTAATTTGCGATCTTAAAAGAATTTTCAACGTTTTCTGTTCTTGTGATTGACCACGTTTCTCTGTGAACACGGTCCATACATAGAGAAAGGGGCAAAGAGCAGAGGGGAGCGGTAAGCCAAACACCACCATGGCCTCCTGGACAATGGTGAACGAAGTGACACCAGCAGCGGTCATCACCACAACCAAACCAAGCGTCAAACTACAAGCTGCAATAGTCACAACAATTTTTGTTATTAAGTGGGCTGAAAAATAGAGGCACCTGCTGCTGGGGTCAAGCTGAAGTCGATAAGTTGGTATTTGGTTTTGTATCAGAATTGTAAAAGTCACAATTATTGAGCTTAAAATAAAATTAATCGTGAAGAGAACTGTAACCCACCTAAACGAGTGATGATCACGATAGTGATTAAAGATGGCCAGACGACACAGACCTGACTGGCCCTGGACACCCCAGTGGGACAAACCGGGAAGAAAAGGTGTCACTGACAACACTATTCCCACAAACCATACCACAGGGAACATTAGTTTTGAAAACCCTTTACTTGATTCCCCAGAAAAGCGAAGGATGTTGAAATGAATCGAGATGATCAATATGACTACCATGACACACACTTGGCTGGATACATAACACAGAAAACCACTAATCTTACAAAGAAAGCTATTGGTCCATTTTCTTTCCATTTGCATGTATGTTCCATGCAGCATGCCATCAGCTGCAATGGTGATCCCAATATGAATTCCCATACCTATGTTTGCAAACAGCACATGTACAAACGCCTTCAGAATATTTTTTTCAAATAATTTAGAGAGTGCAGATGAAGATAAAAGACAGCCTACGTTTCCAAATATGGCAGATGTAGCAGTTATCCCAAAGACTATTCTGTGTAAATCTGAAGGTAAGAGAGTTCCACAAGCTTGTAGCATAGTAGAAGGTGAAAAACATTTCAGGTTGACCAGATGTTGAAAGAATAAACTCTGACAGCAAAACCTGTGGTCTGATGAGAAGATTGCTTTCAAACGCACTGAATGTGATAACGACTGCCATGGGAAAATATTAATTGGGTTCCATCTTATATCAACTTCAGTCAGTAGGGGAGCATTTTTAAAGCCCAGAGAACTGAACGTGCTTATGTTAGAAAGAGATAGGTCAAAGCATTCGGCTTGATAAAAGTATATGGCCATACATGTGTAGACAGCTTTCCAATGCGTTTGGGATAGACTCAGTCGTCTCAGAGCATAATGAACATACGTTCCCAGTGCATTTGTTGTGTGACTAATGGGATTGTTGGTCAAAAACAAGGTCCTCAGATGAGGCAACCGAAAGAAATGGGCGACATGAAGAGTCTTTAAGTTGTTGTTAGAAAGATCAATATATTGTATGTTTGAAAGTAGTATATTGGATGTATTATACAGTGAACAATTAGAAAGAATCAAAACAACTAAATAAAAGTTGAAACTGAAATCTCTAATCGACATCGTCGTACTTGTGGCATCTAGATACCGAAGGTGAGGAAACAGATGAGGAAGAAATTTGTTGCTACATACAAAGGAATGGCCTAAACACAGACAGCCTTGGGGACATGCTGCATTACACACCAGCTCATCGTCCCTATGTGGACACTGACCCCAGCCATCACACAGATTATCAACATGCACACACACCCTGGAATCTTGGCACTGATAGAATCCAGGACACATTTCCTCTTCACAATTCTGTTCATCTTCTTCATAAACACAGTCATAAATTCCGTTACATCGAGTATAGAAAGGCAGACAGTACAGCCACCCTGCCGTACAACGATAGTGACTATCTGGACAATGCTGGTCATCTCCTATGTTCTGCCTGGTGAAGTAGCCAGTGCCATCCAAGGTAAGGTACAGACCTTGTGCCTTAGAATGGAAACGGAGTTGTTGGGTGTTTGAACACTGGGTCTCATCTGAGTTGTCCATGCAGTCAGAGAACTCGTTACAACGCTGGCTGTCTGGCACACACTGGCCGCTCAGACACTGAAACCCAGGACATGACGGATGTTCACAGGACTCATCACTGAGGTCGGCACAGTCTGCCTTAAAGTCACAGACCACAGTGTGATGCACTGTGCTGATGCCATCATCACACGTAAACATCCCATTGGTCATCTTGCTTGGATTGAGCACAGTGGCGTTGTGTTCATCAGGAGTGTCCATGAACTGTTCGTCATCTATGCTAAGGAAATAGCTATTATCCGGGCTGCCAAACCCCATGAACTGGTGCTTAAAGTGCCTGTCTACACCAGCAGACATCAGCTGCCGAGTGTTCATGAATGTCAATGAATGAGACAAGTCAGTCAGTACAACAGGAGAATTAAACAATCTGGTTTCCCCTGATTCAAACTCACAAAGTGTGGCTGCAATATTTTCATTACAATCCAAACGCATACAATCAAGTGACAGATAGTTCCTTTCTCTTGTAATTTTGTTAAGCTGTTTACACTTTCCCAAGGGGAAATAATCCAAATTGTAAGCAGCAGTGTTATCGGCCCATACTTTAACTTTGCTGTATATAAACGACTGGGAGTGCCATCCTGCCACCAACCCAATGGCCACTTGAAACTTTCGATAACGCTTAAATATATGAAGGACATCTTTCTTCTCGCTTGGTGACTTTACAGAAGCCAGTTTTGCATTACGGATTTGACAAAAGCGCTGAGATGCTACAGGCTGCCAGAAAGAATGTGTAATCAGCTGGTAACATTTGTTGCGTGAGGCCACCTGGCCGTGACAGCCAGGACCGCTGAAAGGGCAGTGATCTCCTTCATCACGACCATCTTCACAATCCTTCCTCAGATTGCAGTGCAGGACAGGGCGAAGATTAGAGTAGTCACCATAAGAACAGTTGACCAACCGATCCTTCAGCCTTTGGAAATAGTTAGGAATAAGATAGAAATGGGCTATTACAAAGTCAGGACGACATCTTTTACCCAACACACTACCACACCGAATACAGGAAACCCCACTATAAAACACAGCTACGTTACGTGAATCACTGACTCTACCACAGACTTTTAACATTTCCTTTTTGCATTGTAATAACAGTTCATTACAATAGTTGGCGAAGACCACGTCCAATGTCTGTTGAAATGCCAATGCAATCCAGGCTACAAACCTCCCTTCAACTTTCACATCCTGATAACGATTTGCTAGCTTTTCAAAGGGATGAAATTTCGGAACTACAATATAACCAGCATTCTCTGTGATGTACTTGACAATTAGGTCAAAGGTATCAGTGGCCTGGATGTACATACTGATCATGGGATTGTTCCTGTGAAACACAGACAACTCGTTCATCTCAAAATCAAAATACATGTCATCGCTAGAATAATGGTGTCCACACTTTATGCACTTCTCCTCACATGACAGCAAGTTATAGTCAAGACAAACTGCCCATTGAGATGACTCACACTCATAGTGCACACGTTTGACGTGAATTCGCAGACCCACGTAGCTTCCTTTCAGAGACATCTTACAGAAGGAAGTGGCACCTTGACACACGCCATACACCACTCCCTGCTGTGCCGGGAACTGAGGTAGACTGTTCTCACAGTCTGACCTGTTGATCTGCTGGATCGTGTTGTACGTGGTGTTCTGGTTAAGGAGAAAGTCTACTCCCGGGCATATTGCATTGAGAGTCACCAGAGACGGACCAGAAGTAGACTGTGCGCTGTTTATTCTCACTAAATGACAAAGTGATGCGCATTTTCTTTCAACATGCCAACCGTTCTAGAAAGGTTTAGTAGATTGTGAACTCGAAATTCGTAATTTGATTATGTTGCTTTCAAAACAGTTGCCAACAGTAGGTATTCAAGCGTAAATCAATTGATATGAGGCACAAACATTAAAAGGACCAAAGCAACAATAGTTAGAACGATTGCCTTTATTTGCATCTGCCAGTTTAAATGAAATTCCAGCTATTACTTTTTTATATTTAGTTTACAAAGCCACATTCATATATATACGCAGAGGCCATTTAAAAGAGCTTACGTCTTTGGGCCCACTAGGACCGATGATAAATAAAACCCAACAAATAAATAATTATTTTGCAAATTACAAGAAAATGACACACACAGATGTCTGTTACAAACAAAATGAATGTTAGCTAAAACTTGTTGTGAACATCTGACAACCACAGTGCACCATACCAAGTTTCCAAACCAACATACTTGCAAACGAACAACAACTCACAAAAAGGAAAGTCAAAGAAGCTATTGAAATAAAAGAAAGAAAACCCAGTTTGAACAGAGTTCATGGATATGAATTACCCCCCATTTACAACAGCATAATCTACACCAATCAGGCCAACTGTGACAACTACTCCAGAGGCAACGACACCAGCCCACATACACCCAACTCAGTATGGGTTGACAAAGGCCAGCTGTGACAACTACTCCGGAGGCAACGACACCAGTCCACATACACCTAACTCAGTATGGGTTGACAAAGGCCAGCAGTGACAACTACTCCGGAGGCAACGACACCAGTCCACATACACCTAACTCAGTATGGATTGACAAAGGCCAGCAGTAAGCTGGCCGGATATATCCCAGGTATTTTCTTTTTCTTTTATGTTTGTTTGTTGTTGTTTTTTCGGAAGGACTCTGAGTAAGAACAACGCCAAGTATATACAGCTTTATAATGGGTTTATCTGTGACATAAGAACAAACGAAAGGGGGGAAAGTAGAACACAAAGTAACATGAAGAGGGGGAAAAAGCGGAGGTGGGTGGGGTGTTATGATCAACATCAAGATTTCGAAAATACGATTATAAAGAGATGACAAACAAGGGCATGGGCAAGTGATCTTGAATTTTTTTTTTTTAATTTTGTATTTACTTTAATTGTGTGTTTTTTATTGAACTTATTTTTTCACATTATTTCACAAAGAAAAAAACAAACAATTAAGACGCAAAAATCAAATAAATGCGTAAAGAACACAATCAAACAGACCAAGACGATAAACACATTTACACACAACTATGCCGTGGAAGTCATTCAAAAAATGTTGTCAGACAATCTTGAGATAACAGTTTATCTAATCACTATGTGGAGTAAATAAAACAAAGAGCTTAGCATTGCAAATTGTGAGTTCCAAGCTTTGGACAACAGGTATTAATCATCATATTCAACATGTTTTCAAATTACATGATCATACATCCAACAATATCAGTAACAACAAACAAAACCAGTACACCCAGACCCTGTTATAACTCCATCTTATTTCTCTCTAAGAGGCGTCATTGCACATTGTACTTTGTTTTCCATTATTCTGGGAGCCTGATTTCATAGTCAACATAGACATATTACACATATTAGTTAACTAAGCTTACATCTAGAATTTCAGCTAAAGACCCCCTCACGTCACGTGTCACATTCCCTCTTATGCTAGGGAGCATTATCGGTCAGATTTTTGTCAAAAATCACTTTTTGGGGTTTAGCTAAGAACATAGATTGGTTTTAAAGTACATTCATTGTAGTTTATCACACTGTTTGAATTTTTTTATTCCATCCAGTGGTTTTGGAGCTATGGCCCATCACATTAGGTAGGGTACCTAAAATAAATCAAGATTTTGACTTTGAAAATGGCGAAAATAACAAAAAACTTTTCTCCTTCATAACCACCATTCAAAGCGAACAATGACTGCTACCTTGCACAGCACGGTCACTACGCGTTACCTCCCTTTGCCAGCAAGCAGTATGACGGCCTTCGCGTAAGCTAGTTGACTTTGAGTGATTATTGTGGCTATTTTCTTGCAGATTTTTCTATTGTTTCGTTGTCATCATGCCTTCTGATAGAAAAAAGACCAAAGGCAGGTCTAAGAAGCGCAAGTTTCGTGGCAACCAGTTTGTACAGGCTAAGAAAAGACTCGTTGATACTGTCGAGAAGCCTAGTGATGAAGAAGTGGAGGATTCGACATCGAGTGATGATGACAGTCTATCGGTGGAAAGTGAAAGAGCCACGCCCGAAAATGAAAGTGCCACACCCATTTGTCGATCTGAACTGAAGATCAAAAGTGCTGAGAACTTCTCTGATTCAGATAGCACAGAAGACAAAGGTGATGAGAGTGATGAGAATGACTTTGTACTTGACTTAGAACCTCCTACTGGCTACAGAGTTGTTGACATTGGATTGTTAGCCCAGAATCTGTCATCCAAGCTGAAGTGTGGATTTTGCCTGGGTAGTGTCCAGCGCCTTGAAATAAAAAGGTCTGGATTGGCCAGCCAGTTTGCCTTCCATTGTGATAATGAGCATTGTGGTTATCAGGAGCAGTTCCCTTCAAATGAACAAATTCCAGTTGGGAATGTAAACATAAATTCTATCAACCGCCGTGCAGAATTTTCAATGCGTGCCATCGGACGGAGTCATACAGACCTTGAGGTGTTTTGCGCGCTAATGGATTTACCACCACCTGTTCAGATAAGTAGCACCATGACCATCAACAAGACTATTGAAAAGGCTGCCACTACTGTTGCTGCAAAGAGCATGGAGAATGCAGGCAAGATGGAGTATGAAGCTGCAAGAGGTGGTGATGACGGTCCCCGCGACATCAGTATATCCTGTGACGGTTGGGTCGTGGATGACAAGAGGACACTCCTCGACAGTTGGTGCTACAACCATTATTGGACTGAAAACAGGTGTGTAGTTTGTGTGTGTGCTTGTTTATGCGTGTGCGTGTGTGTGTGTGTGTGTGTGTGTGTGTGTGTGTGTGTGTGTGTGTGTGTGTGTGTGTGTGTGTGTGTGTGTGTGTGTGTGTGTGTGTGTGTGTGTGTGTGTGTGTGTGTGTGTGTGTGTGTGTGTGTGTGTGTGTGTGTGTGTGTGTGTGTGTGTGTGTGTGTGCATGTGTAAATGTAGGCCTGCATGTATGTCTTCTATAGTCTTTTTGACAATATGAAAGGTGAGTAGCAATTGGTGGATGAATAATATTTCCACTACATATTTGTGAATTATTTGTTTTGTATCAGGGAATAACATAACTTAAAAAATGATTTATTTTCTTTTTAAATTTTGAAGCGTTCCTATTTGCTAATGCGCGCACAATTTTGCGCGTGTCTTTGTTGCATACACCATAGACTGACAGTTGTGTTGTCACTTTAATTTCAGGGAAGGTGCTGGACACTGAAGTGAAGAGCAAGAAGTGCAAGAGCTGCCAGTACTGGGCCACCCAAGAGAACAACAGCGAGCGGTACCAGCAGTGGGAGGTTGGCCATCCAATGGAGTGCACGAAGAACCACGAGGGGTCATCCGGATCCATGGAGAGCGCCTCAGCTCATGACATGCTTCAGCAGTATGTGCAGTGCCACGACTTGCGGTACTCCACATTCATTGGGGATGAGGACACTAACAGTTTTAAAACTGTCTTTGATTCCAAGCCTTATGGGGAGGAAAAGCTTGTGGAGAAAATAGAATGTGTGGGCCATATCCAAAAGAGGATGGGTAACCACCTTCGGGCATTGAAGAAAAGCCTCAAAGGCCAGGTTTTATCAGATGGGAAGCCAATAGGGGGTCAAAGAAGACTTACAGATGCTGTGTGTGATAGGCTGCAGACAAGGAAAAGCCTTGCTCCCCTGCACTTTACTATAAGCGGGGTGTACTGTATACCTAGAAAGCACTGGTACAGTGACATTTTTCGACCACTTTGACCTGGGACCCAAGGAAGCAAACTTTAGTCATGATTCCACAGCGCCCAGTAGCATTGGGGTCTAAAGTGTGTGCGTGTGCGTGTGTAGTGTGTGTGTATGTGTGTGTGTTGTGTGTGTAATGTGTAATGTGTAGTGTGTGTGTGTGTGTGTGTGTGTGTGTGTGTGTGTGTGTGTCTTCTATAGTCTATTGTGTGTGTGTGTGTGTGTGTGTGTGTGTGTGTGTGTGTGTGTGTGTGTGTGTGTGTGTGTGTGTGTGTGTGTGTGTTTCAACATGGCGAATCCCGTTCAATGGTGTTCCCTTCTCTACAATACTTACGCCCTCCTTGCACACACACACACCCGTCATGGCTGCCGTCGTTAACACAGACTTTAATAGGACAATCTGTTAGACAACCATGCATATCCAGTTGGGACCCCTGAACACCATCAATGAACGCTATTCGTCAACAAATCCAGGTAAGTGACACCACAGGTCTAACGAATAGTAAACAGCATGGCGCTGCCTCGTGGAAATGATAGAAATACCTAGGCCTACGATATCTGAACGTTTTCCTAATTGCTTCCAAAGTGTGACTTTTAATGATGTGATAGTGTTATTTACCAAATTGTAATGATCCTTGGATGTCAAAGAAACTTCGTAAATATATGTTTTCAATGTGCATATTCAATTGATGTGTCAAAACACCCCCTCCACCAAGGCAAACTTTTCTACCATCGTGTAATGTGCAAGCTGACGTACATTAATTCAATGCGCCTCTTCCCAAACCAGTCAACACAAACTGCAAACGAGTGAACACACTGCCAGCGAGGAGGGCAGTTCATGCCAACCACTATCAACTTCGTCCAACTTGCTTCACTGAAGATTGAACACGTTTGTCGTGAACCCCTCCCCCTACTTTAGCTTGAATCTTTTTTAGCTAAAGCCTCCAGAACTGACAAAATTAACGCCCTTCTTTTTTCCAGCCAGGTGTTGTCCAAAGATAAACTGCCTCATATAGCTCAAAGAGGAACCTCGTTTTTATATGAGGCTGTTTGTACGGCTGACATAACTGGTAAAAAATCAAAATCAAAACGACGGTCTGTGATGCTCGATTTGCGGGTGCCCAAGGGAAACTGCGTGATGTGGTTCATGCAAAACAATTTCTCTCAGTAATCACAAAGCATTTCTGAAAAGAAATTTCTTCAGCTCTGGGGGTCTTTACCAAATGCGTTTTTATATGTCCAGTACACCACATGCACACACATGGTGTTGAGATATATGCTCACAAGACAAATGCTCACAAGATACTTGCTCACATGACAATTTCCCACAAAATAAAACAAACACTGCAATCAGTGTGTGAGCGCACGCGCGTGCATACGTGCGTGTGCGTGTGTGTGTGTATGTGTGCGTGTGTGCGTGCCTGCGTGAATGGATTCACCGGGCATTGGGGATGTTACAGGCTGTGTATCTTTCCTTTTACAATTTTGCTGTATTTTGATTTTATGATGTAAAACATGAGTCATAGGTCGCAAGTTTCCTTATTGTCCATTGACATTGTACAAACGCAAATACAAAATTGTCTTCCACTGTGTAAAGTTAGTTATACATCCAAATTAGAATATTGATTAAAAACAAGAAACAGAAATTTACATTTAAACAAATATGTTACTCTCACACCACACCCAATCATTCATCTGCTCTCCGCTATCTTGCTCGCTCATCACTCAACTCACACCACGTCTGCCTTCATTTTTGTTTTTAATTTTCTGTTCTGTTCTTTTTTTTTCCTCCTTTGTTTTTCCTTTTTTCCTTTTTTCATGCACCAAATTAGGTAAAAGCATTTTCTCTTCGTTTTATGTTCCTGTTTGTCTTTTATTTTATTTTTTTCCCTTTTTCCCCATTCAACTCGGTTATAAGAAAAAAAAATCAAAATGTTTTCCTATATCCGAGTTAATTATCCATATAATTATATGGCTTTCCATTGCCTTATATGCCTTTTCCTTGATGTTGACTAACTCTACTTTTAAGTTGTGCTGGAGGGAGTCAAGGGTCTTACTGGCTTTGCTACTCACATTTGAGATGTGGGTGTCCCATCTAAGGTCTTGCGAGATGGTAAAACCCAGACATTTCATCTCCTCTACCCGTTTCAGGTCCTGGCCATGGAGTTGGTAGTTCTTTATCTGGGGATTTCTCTTCCTGATCACATGGAGGCTCTTGCATTTGTCCGGATGGAAGGACATCATCCATTTGTTTTCCCAGGATGCTAATTCATTGATGTCCAGTTGGAGATCCTTGTGGTCTTTGGGAGGGTCCACTGCTCGGTGACAGAGTCGTCCACAAAGAGAAAGGAAGTTGAAGATAGTTGCCTCGGAAGATCATTGATGCAAACAGGAAAATGACCAGCCCAAGCACAGAACCTTGGGGGACTCCTGATTCTACGGGGATAGCTTCGGATGTGGCTCCATCAACAACTATTCTTTGCTGTCTGTCTGCAAGGAAGCTCTCAATTCATCTATTGACTGAACTTCTGATCCCATAGAGGCGAAGTTTATGCATAAGGAAAGAGTGGGAAACCTTATCAAAGGCCTTTTCAAAATCCATGACTAGGACGTCAGACCCTACAGATAGCAAAAAAGCGACACAAAATGTGCTTGATAGTGGTGGTGAGAAATACTGGGTCACCCCTCACTCGCACACGCACACATACACACACGCGCGCACACGCACACGCACACTCAACACAACTCACACACACACACACACACACACACACACACACACACACACACACACACACACACACACGAAGGTCGAGAGGGTATACATGTATTGTAAACACAAACAATGTATCGCGCGTGTGTGTGTGTGTGTGTGTGTGTGTGTGTGTGTGTGTGTGTGTGTGTGTGTGTGTGTGTGTGTGTGTGTGTGTGCTTGTGCTGGGTGTGCGTGTTGCTTTTGTGAATATTATGTTGTTATTTCATGCTTGTGAATTGTGTGAAAATGCATACGTGCATTAGTCCTAGTTGTAGTAGTAGTAGTAGTAGTAGTAGTCACAGCAGTTGTTGTTGCTGATTGATATGTGTATTGTTTTTGTCTGCTGATGTTATTGGATTTTTGTTTCATGTTTTTATTCCATTTCAATTTTGTGTAAAGCGCCCTGTAGCCTACATAGTAGGATGGGCGCTATATAAATTGTCCTCATTATTATTATTATTATAACATTAAATTACATGGTTATGGAATCCACAATTTACTTAAATGGATAGAAGACTTTTCAAGTAACAGAACTCAATATTGTAATGGTAAAGATATGAAATCAGTCGGTAGGCTGCATATGTTAGCAGTAGTGTTCCTCAAGGTAGTATTCTAGGTCCTCTTTTTATTTATTTTATAAATGACTAGGTACCTGTCGCTACTTCGCAGCTTCTATCACCTACCACCACTGAACACAAATTTTTGTTTGCATCTGAAATTCAAAGAATGTTTTTCACCTTTGTGCTTAAAAAAGAACTACTAACTTTCTTCACTGTTTGAAAACAGTTATTTATAGCAAACAAACGGTGCATTCTTATTTGCAAAACAACTTCTAATGCAAAAAACAACAAAAACTATGATACAAATCAATACAACAAACCCCTGCTCTGCAATGTTTAGATAATGTTTCATCTTCATTACAATTCTATTGGCCGTTTTATCGAAGCCTGCTTGCAAGAGTGAATGCGTGTCTCTAGCGCGCGGAGTCGCGAAAAGTGATCTCACTCACTTCCGGGCCGATAGCAAAGAAGGTTAAAAATAGAAATTGTGATAGGCTGAATGTTTGGTTGACAACACAGATGTGCGTGCAGAATGCAGATCTCGCACTGAATCTCTGATTCACACAACTTTGTCTCTGATTTTTTTTAATTAATCAGCTCTACATTTACACAACACTGTGCGTGTTTCTCATCACAGATCACGATCTTCTTATTTGTTTGGCTCAGTTGTGATTGATCACAAAGACTGCAACTGAGCAAATTCATACTGTCTTGCACGAAAAAGCCACATAACATAACATTTTTTATTAGCTTAGGCGGTTCCTGTTCGATTATGTTTCATCATGTTGGGTGTCCGCTGATCGGGACCTGACTGGCTGGGTCACTTAGCTTAGAGCGAAGGTAGCTATATATATATATATATAGCAGAACAAAAAAAGAATGAAAACTAACAAGAAAGAATGTAGACAATTCCCAATATGTCGGCTTTTGGCCTTGGACGCGGGACAGACAGTAGAACAAACTTGACGTAACAAATACAACACGTATGTTAGTAGTTGTTTTTTAAGCACAAAGGTGAAAAACATTCTTTGAATTTCAGATGCAAACATTACAACTGTAATGAGATTGACTTGCCAATGCCGTGATGCAAACGGAAGGCTGCTAAGTACAGAATGAAATTTATACCATCTGACAAGAGTAACTACGACGAGAAAAAGAAAAACAGCACAAAACAAAGAAAACCAAAGTAAAACAAAATGAAACAAATGTTACCATAAAGCAACAGTAACTAATAAATCACAGTGAGCGCACAAAGAGAAATAAATCATTAGGTCACGTAACAATACTAGCGCTTCCAAGCATACACGTTCGATTTCATTATGTGTGCGCTAAAGGTGCGTGTGTGTTGTGCATGTCCCAGCAAAACCTCTCTCTCTCTCTCTCTCTCTCTCTCTCTCTCTCTCTCTCTCAGACGCTTTCGTATCTGATCCATTTTACCCTCAATAAAACATTCGTAAAATTCTCTCTCTCTCTCTCTCTCTCTCTCTCTCTCTCTCTCTCTCTCTCTCTCTCTCGGGGGGCTCGGTGCAAGATGGCGACAGAAGGGGTGTGTTCATAGTCAGCTGCGTCTTCTTCTGCAAATTTCAAGTGCACCAAGTGATTAAATTTCAAAACTGTGTGTTGGACATTGACAAGTAAGTTTCATGACAACGTTTGGTGGTGAAAATGATTTGTGTTGAGGCGTGGAGGGCTCGTGTCGGTGTTTTCAACCTGTCAAGGCGAAACAGTGGCAAATCTCGTGCAGCAAAATGGGTGACAACTCATTCATACAAGGCAAGTGTTGGGGACATTGTTTTGCTCTACGCGTGGCTCGCTTGCTTTTCGGCTTTCGCCCTCGCAATGAAAACAAACATGAAGACTGCCTTTTCCGACCCTGTTGACCAGAGCCCAACGTTGAAATTATCCAGCTTTTCGACTGCAGTGTACAATGACACAGTGTGTTGTGTTGAGCCGTATGACGTCACGCCCCAGTGGCAGCCATTTCGTGTTGTCCCTGATGGGTGTGGGCTTGTGGTGATAAACTGTGTCCTGGCCATGTGGCAGATCTGGCTTAGTGGAGATGTCCCTTTGAACCCAGGTCCGGTTACTCCCCCTGAAACGAACACCCAGATCTCTGAAAATACAGACACAAGCCTGGAGAAGATGATGTGCGCCTTTGAGAAGATACTGGATGATCGTGTAGATAAGGTTATGAAGGCTATGGAGAGTCAAGCGGACTCAATCATGAGACTGGAGCAATCAATGTCTGATCTGTGTGATAGTGTGAACCAGGTGAGAGAGCTAGCCAATGGAAATCGAGCAGATATACGTGAGATTGCTGAGCAGCAAGTAGAAACGTCAGAGACAGTCCACAGCATGCAGCAGGAGATCGATCGTTTGGAGAGTTTCTCCAGACGTAACAACGTCAAGTTCTTTGGCCTACCTGAATCTGGTGGCAGAAACGAAGACTGTGCCTCCATGATCAAGGACACTCTGAACACCTACCTTCCTCATGTGCAGTGGGACGACAACGTAGTGGAGAGGGCTCACAGGCTAGGTAAGCCTAACCCCCAGAACCCCCACCCCCGCCCCATCATCGCGCGTTTCCAGAAATGGGGGGAATTGATGACTTTGATGAGAGATCAGCAAGGAAGACAGAAAATGAAAGAGAAAGGCTTGACAGTGAGTCAGGATCTGACAAAAAGACAGTCACAGCAACTAAAAGACCTTAGAATGCAAGGGAAGGTGGGATTCTATGTCGGGGGTCAGCTAAGAATTCGAGAAGACCAGCAGCCGCGGGGAATCCCTGAACGAAGGCAGGCAGAAAGCGGGCGAACGGAATCCCCCATGACGCGAGTGGGGTCTCCCCACCACCCAGCCAGCCAGAACGCACACGTCACGCATGCCAGTGGTAGCAGCCAGCCAACCAGCAACGCCGGAAAACGTGATGACGCAATGAACGCGACCCCAGGCAGCCCTCGTCGGGTGCAAAACGCGGAGAAAGAACGCGAGACGAGCAGTCGACCCCAAACTCGGTCAACCGTGTCTTCCAGTGAGAGACAGGCGGATCTGCACGAAACGTGGAAAAAGAAACTCTCGTGCAGTAACAGCAAAACAAACACACAAACCTAGGAAACAGGCCGAAGCCGCATAGTTGATACTGCATGCACACATAGCACAGTAGACAGTGGGCAAAGAGATAGAAACACACCCACAGTTACACGCACTAGGCCTACTCCTAACACACATAGCACAGTAAGCAGTGGGCAAAGGGATAGAAACACACCCATAGTTACACGCACTAGGCCTACTCCTAACACTGATGACTGTACAAATGGAGAAGAAATTTCTCATGATGAACAGAACGTTAGTACAAACACACACGCGCAAACAAACACTACAAAGAGTAATTTAAGTTCTCTTTCTTTTGTTTCTTGGAATATTAATGGGCTGAGTGCCAAGTTATGTGATCCTGATTTTGTCGATTATATCACTTCCTTTGATGTCTGCTGTTTGCAGGAAACGTTTACCTTTAGTTCGTTTAATTTTGACGTTTACTTTAAAGATTTCCTTGTTTTTCATTCACCTGCTATTAAGCTATCTAGGATGGGTCGTGGATCAGGAGGAGTTGTTGTCTTGGTGAAAAGAAAGTGGACGGATTTTGTCAAACAGATTGAAACAAATGTTGACAACATTATTTGTTTACAGCTTTCTAAAGCGTTGTTTGGATGTGATAAAGATGTATTATTTGTCGGTATGTACAACCATCCTATTAACAGTGTTTTCTATAATGACAAAGATTATGATTGTACTCTGGACAAATTAGAACACTTTTTGTTGTCATTTTATGAAGCGAGACAAAGGGATTGTTATTTTCTGGTTAGTGGGGACTTCAATGCAAGGATCGGGGAATGGGGGCTGGAAATGATAGACTTAACTGATGATGATCATGTACTGGACAGTCAAAATGAAATGGAAAGATCTTCTGAAGATAAAGTAGTCAATGGTTTCGGAAAGAAACTGATGGAATTATGTACTATGTTTCAATTGTCACCCCTAAATGGCTTAATTGACACACACTTTGATGATAGTTTTACCTTTCTTTCTGAACAAGGAAACAGCACTATTGATTTTTTCGTTTGCTCTGTGGATTTGACACGGATAACAACATCTCTAAAAATAGAACAGCGCATTGAGTCCCAACACATGCCTGTAGAATTATCTGTTCGTTGTACTGTTGATGAGAAAAGCAATGAAGAAGAAAGACATGATACCCCTACATCTAAAATTAGATGGGATCAGAGTAAAGAGCATCTATTTTTAGCACAGATGGAAACCACCCAAAGTAGACAGGCTTTAGAAGAAGCGGCGAATCTAGTTGACAGCGATATTGAGGGAGCGCTTAACCTATTTACAGCCACCCTGCACGGAGCTGGAGACTGCATGCGATGCACAACAAAACAAAAGACACGTGCAAGATCAAATTATAACAAATGGTACGACGCCACCTGCAGCAACCTTAAGCGTTCAGCTAGACGAGCGCTGACTTACAGTACGCGCACGAAAAAGGCTAAAGACAAGGCTGCATTCAGAGTAAAGAGAAACGTTTATAACGACACAATTAGAAACAAGAGAACGCAATACAAAAGAGAACTAAGAGATACTCTATTAAATAGTAGAAACAACAGTAGCAAGTTCTGGTCCACAATTCGCGGTGTTAGGCATAAACCACGCAAAACAGCCAACATTCCTATTTCTGTATGGCAAGAGCATTTTGAAAATATTTTTGGACAGGCAGGCGAGTCAAACGAAGAGAACGGGAATTCCCAGAACACCTTTTTAGAAACCGAAGATCCTGTCTTGATTCCAGATTTAGACCAACCCATTACAGACGCTGAAGTTGAGCACGCAATTAGAAAGTTAAAATCAGGGAAAGCGTCTGGGTTAGACGATATTAGTAGTGAGTTCTTAAAATGTTCTACTCATTTCATTGTCCCCTTCTTAGTAAAATTGTTTAATAGGCTATACGATAACGGTTACTACCCTGTTGAATGGTCACGCTCAGTCCTAGTTCCTCTATTTAAAAAAGGTGACTCTACTAATCCAGGAAACTACAGAGGGATTTCATTACTAAGCTGCGTTAGTAAAGTGTTTACTTCTATTCTTAACAAGCGACTTTACAAATGGGCTGAACAAGAAGAGAAAATTTGTGAGGAGCAAGCTGGTTTCCGCAAAACATATTCTACTATTGACCATATTTTTTCCTTAGTTACAATGATTAATACATGCATTAACGAGAAACGTAAAAATGGAAAATTATACGTAGCTTTCATCGATTACATGAAAGCGTTCGATACAGTTAATCGAGAAAGCCTGTGGAAAGTGCTAGAAAAAGTAAAAACATCCACTAAAATGTTAAATATGATGCAGGGGATATACAAGTCTGTTCAATCATGCGTGAAATGGGGTTCTGAGATATCGGAGTTCTTCGAATGCCCAGGCGGCCTAAGGCAAGGGTGCTTGTTATCTCCCCTGATCTTTTCTTTACTCATAACAGAAGTGGCAGAGGAAGTAAATGATAAAGGGAAGCACGGTTTTCAATTTCTACCTGGCTTAAAAGAAATTTTCCTTTTGCTTTTCGCAGACGATATAGCTTTGATTTCCTCTACACCTTCAGGTTTACAAAACCAAATAAATAATTTACAAGTAGCGTCTGATAAACTGGGTCTAAAAGTTAATTTAAATAAAACTAAAGTTATGATTTTTAGAAAAGGGGGGCATTTGTCTAAATTTGAAATATGGTATTTTAAAAGAGAGCAAATTGAAGTAGTGAATAGCTACAAATATCTTGGTTTCACTCTGACAACTAAATTATCTTTTGTAACAGCGCTGGAAGATTTCACAAGGAGAGCCAAATATAAAACAATAGAAATCATGAAGACAATGTGGAGCTTAGGTAACATGGACACAACTATCTTCTTTAAACTGTTTGATACTATGGTGAAGCCAATGTTATTGTACACCGCAGAGGTATGGGGCAGTACACAATATAAAACTATCGAAGCTGTCCAATTGTTTGCCTGTAAAAAACTGTTAAATGTTAGTCCTAAAACGCCAAATACAATGGTTTATGGCGAGACAGGTCGTTATAGTCTTTATATAGACAGTACACTAAGAGTACTTAGTTACTGGTTCTCCTTACAGCAGATGGAACTGAACAGAATCCCCAAGCAAGCCTATCTTTCCTTGACAAATAGCTTTATGAACATCACCGAGGGTAGAACAATACAAAATAACTGGGCTTACGACATAAAATGCTGTCTTGATAGATATGGGTTCTCTGATGTCTGGTTAGCGGGCGGGGTTGGTAATGTTAAATATTTCAAGAAGATCTTCAGGCAAAGGATGGTTGATTGTTATCAGCAGGATTGGGTTAGTAAGCTTAATTCAAGTGATCGCTTCAGTACTTACTATTCATTCAAGTCTCTTTTACAACCAGAATCCTATTTAGCCTACTTAACAGTTAACAAGTTTAAAATACATTTTACAAGATTTCGTCTTGGCATAAACGACCTGAACACCAATATTAGATACAAAGAAAATGTTCAAACATGTCCATTCTGTAACCAAATTGAGAATGAACTGCATTTTTTATTGAGATGCAATGTTTATGCTCCTCTCAGAGAAAAATACATATTGAAGCACAGACAGTTTTTGAATGTTGATTCTATTGAACTTAAACAACTACTTGCGAATGATAACATATATATTACTAGAGATGTTGCTATGTACATCTACTATGCACTGAGGAAAAGAGAAGAACTCTTGCCTCAGATGTAGTAAGCAACATTTATGATTGATCCTATTAATATATGAATTATTATACATTTATTATCATTTTGTTTTTTGTGTGCACCGCACCTCCTATGTTATAGGCCGGAGGCCTGAAACATTAAAATTGTGTTCAATTGTTGTGTTCTCTCTCTTTCTCTCTCTCTCTCTCTCTCTCTCTCTCTCTCTCTCTCTCTCTCTCTCTCTCTCTCTCTCTCTCTCTCTCTCTCTCTCTCTCTCTCTCTCTCTCACACACACACACACACACACACACACACACACACACACACATATATGATTATCTAAGATTATTTCGCAAGAATAAAGGATTAGTTTAGATTGGCTGGTCGATCCTCTTAACAGAGTACAAGCTGATTTGTATACAGCAACATCATTATATTAAAAGGCAACCGTCCGTCCGTCCGTCCGTCCGTCCGTCCATGTGAAACACAGAACGGGCCTTATAACTCCGCCATTTTTTGACCGAATCGCTTCAAATTTGCTATCAGCCCTAACATGGCGACGGCAACGGCAACCAAGGCGGCCGTCTCATTTGCGCGGTTTGGCAAATGCGCGAAACGCGTATCCACTGGCCTCTCAGCGCCCGTATCTCCGGTATTTCTGGACGGATTGCCTTCACGTTTAGAAGGTAGATGACCGGGGACAGTGACTATCTGAGTGCGAAACTGGAAGCCAATCGATTTATAAACGCGCGCGATATGCGCCGCTTGACCTTTTCACAAACCACGGCGAACCACTTCTTTTTGTGAATTAACAACTACCAACAAACTCATTGCAATATACACTAGCGACCAAAAGTTAAGGCCCAGAAACTTGAGAAAGACAATCATCTCCGAAAACTCACGAACTCAATAAAACGCACCCAACTCATAACAAAACTGAATTTATTCTTTTAACTTTAAGTTCATTCCAAAAAATCATTAATCAGAACGAGTTCAGTCAACAAAATGCCCCTTTCAACAACTTCCCCCTCCTCTTGAAAAGTCACACATTCAGAACCAATGCACTTAGGAACAGCAGTAATGTGGGTTTTGTGTGTGGGGTTTCTGTCTGTCCCAAGGATATCTCCCGAACCGCTTAACCGAATCGCTTCAAATTTTGTGTGGTGATGTGTCACCATTAGAGGAAGGCATCCGCGCCAAAACCAAATCAGTAATGTGTACTGACTGTTCCAAAGTGCATTGATTCTGAGTGTGACTTTTCAAGAGGAGGGGGAAGTTGCTGAAAGGGGCATTTTGTTGACTGAACTTGTTCTGATTAATGATTTTTTGGAATGAACTTAATGTTAAAAGAATAAATTCAGTTTTGTTATGAGCTGGGTGCGTTTTATTGAGTTCGTGAGTTTTCGGAGATGATTGTCTTTCTCAAGTTTCTGGGCCTTCACTTTTGGTCGCTAGTGTATATTGCAATGAGTTTGTTGGTAGTTGTTAATTCACAAAAAGAAGCATAGAACTTCCAGAAGAAGGGGGAACTATTTCTGCTGAAAGACCCCCCGGTATCCCCATGGGAGGGCCCTAAACACATAAGCCAGCCTAAGCCGTTGCACGCCTCCTACCATGAGGACGTGTGGTTGGACTTTAGGAGATTGCTGGGCTACTATCCGTAAGTCTCTCCCCCCCCCCCCCCCCCCCCCCCCCACACATGATAGGTGGAAGCCGTCATGATCACTAAGGTCTTGGTCTTGTCTGGAGAGGTGGTGGTAGGCGTCACTGGCCCAGTGGTTTGGATGTTGTTGTAGCATCTTTTCCTCATAACATCTTCTCCTTTATCACAAGTCACGTGTGGTGGAAATGTTTGCCTCACCATACGTGACTTGCTTGCTGTCCTGCTGTTGTTCTGCTCCCTCCATTGCAAGCCTGTCTGCTCCCTCCTTTCCTTTTATGTTGCAACGTGAGAGGATCCACTGAATGACTGCTTTATCTGTGGACTGTTGCAATGTTTCCAAGGATGAAGAGAGACTGTTCAGCTCTGTGTTTCTTGGGTTGTTGAGCGCCTGCAGCACAGACAGGGTATTCTTGTGAATTATTTCTTTTGCTTGTATGATCTGGTCAGCTGCCACCTTTAATGCTTCTGCCTCAGCTTTGTAGTTGGTGGAGAACTTCCCTGTGGCTACAGACTGGCAATGGGTAGTACCGTCCTTTTGGTAGATCAGCACTCCTCCTCCACCATTTCTAGTAGCATCTTCTGCTGAGCCGTCAGTGCATGCATGGGGCCACTGTTCAGCTGGGTAGGCCTCACTGATATGTCTGAGTGTAAGTGCCCTTCTTACTATATCTGACTGTTGATCTTTTTGCATTATGACAGGAACGCTTGGTCTGATTTCAGGAAAGCACTTTCTCTTCCATGACAGCAGAGCTGGGTGTGTGGGAATAGACGCACTTGTCTGCTCCATCAGGTTGGGGTCTTGCCTCTCCAGTCTATGGGCATGGTGCAGGAAGATTCCCCTCTTCAGTCGGCATTTTGTTGGCTGTGCCATTCGACTGTGCATGTGATGGTCTGTCAGTCTCTTGTATTTTGCCACATATGTGAAGATCTTGGCATCCCTTCTATTTCCCAGAGCTGGAGCCCAGACGTTTCCATAGCCAGGATTGGGGTTGACTTTACGGCTCCTGTCATGATCATATAAGGTTACACATTTTCTTTCTTTCACAACACAAATAAAGAGGAAGGAGTCCATTCACATCAAGTTGCAATCAGCAGTCATGGGACCAGGGGGCATTCATGTCTGGGATTTATTACCCTCTTCTCGCCAATCTTCGTAAGGTTGGCGAAAATTCCCGAAGAAAGGGAGTTGAGAATGAGACGTTATCATCAAGTCAGTAACTCAGAGGAAGTCCACAGAAGTGGACGAAACAGTCAGTAAAGATAATACATTATTTGTGTTGTGAAAGAAAGAAAACGTGTAACCTTATTTGGATTTACCAACACGATGAACACTTTCAAGGATATCCTGTCATGATCTTTGAGGCCTCATTTTGTACTCTGTTTGCCTTCTCAAAGTCTGTCTTTGCTGCTGTCCCCCATGCTGCAATCCCATATTCTTGGACTGGTCTGATTCTGCCGGTGTATAGCCAGCCGCCTTGGTACGGAGAAATTCGCTCCCCATGACTGATATTTTTTTCATCAAAGCGAGGCACATTGTGTCTTTTATGGTGCACATCAACAGCAACCTGATATTTGCCGGTCATCCTCTGGTCAAAGTTGACTCCTGGATAGGTTGGTGTCTTGCCTTGAGGCAGAATATGGCCTCCAATCATCTGCCTATCGTTCTGATCTCGTGTTGGCAGACAGAACAGCGTGCAGGATGTCTTTTTGGTGTTGAAGGCATCCAGACACTGCTTTGTCCATTCTTCAATCTTCTTGAGTGTTTCCTGGATTCTCACTGTGGCTGTCATTAGGTACTCTGCAGAGCAGCAGATGACCTGGTCATCAACGTAAATGGCCCCGTGGATCCATCTGGGATATTCTCTCATGCCATCGTTCATGAAGATTGTCGTGTGAAAGTGAAAGAGGTATTTTACATAATTCACCTCTCTGACGATTTTGATCAAACTAGGCCACACCACATAAACAAATAAATTTGTTTGATTAAACTATGTGTATGTATGTGTTTTTGACTCATCTTTGGGTCTCTGTTGATGGTAGGTGCAGTCTTTTTTTTTGTTTCTTGATGCTCGCCGTATAATCGTAAATTAGTTGTTGATCGTCCTGAATAGTCGCCCACGACTTGAACTTGAAGGTTACGGATTTCTCGTTCTGGAAACCCCATGCCTGTTTCCAATTAGTCGAGCCACAACTTCCTCGTTCACCAATGCTGGAAACCGACGTCCTGGGTCCAGCAAGGTCCAGAAAGGTCGGTGAGAACGCTCAGAATGCGCGCTTGAAAATCACAGGTGTCACGCCCAGACAGTCCTACACTTGTTTCTGTTTTGTTTTGTGAAACAGACATACGAAGCAAAATTATTTGATTTGGTTGATTTCATTTAAAGTCTGTTAACACAATGTGATATTAGACTTAAAAAAATAAATAAAATGATTGTGATTGTGTATTTATGCCTGCGTGTATGTGAACGTGGGTGTGCATATGTGATAGCACGTGTGTGTGTGTGAGTGTGAATGTGAGTGTATGTATATGTGCATGCATGCGTGTGTGCGCGCGTGCATGCATGCGTGCGTGTGCGCGTGCGTGCATGCGTGCGTGTGTGTGACAAAAAATTAACAAAAATGAAATGGGGCAAATAAAACCAAATTAATATTTCAGCTTCAGACCTTCCTTCATACTTTATCAAACTCAAAGGCTTTTTCTAGATTTATCCAAACTGCAAGGGTCTGTTTCTTGCCTTGGAGAGCCTCCTCAATTTCCTGTGTGATGTAGGTGACTTGGTCTTCGGTGGATCTGTGGTGTCTGAATCCAGCCTGTTCTGGGACAACAATGTTCTCTTTTTCCAAGTACCACATCAGTATGTTGCTAATGAGTGTATTTGGTAATTTTGTGCTTACATAATTATCACACTGTCCATTTATCAAGAGTGTCAGCAAGCACAAAAAGAGAGCCAATAAAAACGATGTAGCCTACACGCATGTACAGTCTCAGTCCAGTTGTTTGTATCGTTTTAGGTTGGACGACATGATTACGCAAAATCTTAAGTATAATCATAAAAAGAACAGAAAATCAGTTAATTGCTTGATCACCTTAGCAGTCATAAAATTCTGACCATTTAAGCAAAGCCAGCTTACTGTTTTATTTTCAACAGAAGCCGGCCGTTCATGGTCAGATTTAGATCTGGACCCTATGCAGGTTAGCGTAACGTCGTGATTTTGTTACTTTTGATATCATTACTGCATGATGTCCATAGAACAGGCTAGTGCCATTTTTGAGCATTGAATCTTGACCAAGTCTGTGTGGATACACGGAGAGGTTGCAGCTTTTATCGAACATGCAGATACACAGCTTATTATTTATATTTAATTGCAAACACTATCAGATCTATTAATGGGCAAGAAAACAGCTTACCAGAGCCTCGAAGTTACCACTTGTTTTGAACATGGCCAGACGTGTGCTAGGTGGACCTCTTTATTGGCTCTTCTCCTGTCCTGACACACACATGCTGAATTTGGTCAACTATTATCTCAGATACATCATTGAAGGTTTCTTAATCCCATCCTCCTTCCACAGTTTACCACTTCTTATCCTTGTCACATACCAGCAGTTTATTTCCGTTCATCTCCTTTATAATCATGTTCTTTCAAACTGATCTGTTTTGTAACCCTTGCTATTTGAGAAATGTTCTGACACTTGACTAACAAATGTGTCTTGCCTAGCAACTGCTAAAAAAAAACGTTGGCTATATCTGTTACAGATCCTCTGGAATTTTCTTTTACAATTTAGAAAATTCAACTTTTGATTCATGTGGAAGAAAATTCTTTATGCCGAAGAGGACTATGCATTCACCTCCACCACGTGTTCAATGACAACAATTCAAGTTGGACACTGTTGTATGACTTATTTTCCTTTCTTTGGCGGTGTAAAATGCTTTCAACGCATTTCTATGCAGATAATACAATCATTCGTTTTTGGGTCTACTGAAAAAGGAGTGTCTCTGTGACTGGCACTCTTTCCACTGGCCCAAAAGAAAATGTAGAAGAAGACAAAGTTTAGAAAATTGACGTCATGAAAGTAAACTGATATGACGTCAGTGTCCAAGTTATAACTGACGGCAACTGGCCCTACAGTTTTTACAATCGTATCTGAAACTTACGATCTGACCATAAGAGACGCACGTATAATCCGGAAGCGACACTAACAACTGGACCAGATCTGTAGTTTGCATTCAATGGTGAAAATGTTGAGAGAGAGCGAGAGAGAGAGAGAGAGAGAGAGAGAGAGAGAGAGAGAGAGAGAGAGAGAGAGAGAGAGAGAGAGAGAGAGAAAGAGAGATGGGAGGGGGGAGGTACGCACTCACGCACGCGCACGTTCACATAAACATACATACACACACACAAGCACGCACGTACACACACACGCACGCACGTACACACACGCGCGCACGCGCACGCGCACACGCACACACACAAGAACGTACACACACGCACGCACGTACACACACACACACGCACACGCACACACACGCACACGCACGTACACGCACGCACGCACGCACACGCACACACACACACACACACACACACAAGCATGTACACACACGCACACACACACACAAGCACGTATACACATGCACGCACGCGCACACACACACACACTCACACACACTTACTCGTGCACACAACACAGAGAGAGAGAGAGAGAGAGAGAGAGAGAGAGAGAGAGAGAGAGAGAGAGAGAGAGAGAGAGAGAGAGAGAGAGAGAGAGAGAGAGAGAGAGAGAGAGAGAGAGAGAGAGAGAGAGAGAGTTATTTCAGAGGAAACCAACACTAAAATCAGACACTGTTGTTGACATGCTGTTTTCAACACAATGACGTTTTGCAGTCAGGTGTTTTACACGTTTCTCTCCCCTGAAACTCTCCCCAATCTGAAGACACGTCTAGTGGGGCCTGTCACATCAGAACCCTCCGTGGGGTCTCAGAAAATGTGCTACTTGGCGACCCTTTACACAACCTGAATCCAAAATGCTTGGCAACTGGCATTTAGTGCATAAGAAAGACAGTTGGAGAGGAGAGGGAGGGGGAGGAAAAAGGAGAGGCAAGAGAGAAAGAAAGAGAGAGAACTCGGAACTTGGAAAGTGTAATTGTACATTGGCCTTGGGCCACAATACAATATTTGGGAGGGAGACAAGGGATGAAAAAATATCATCAGCAATAAATATTCAGAGTAACACAACAGTATGCACATTCGTTGTTACAGTTATTATAATAGTTAGTATAAAATAGCAATTATATTATAACAGATATGTAACAGTTATACAGGAAAAGGACCCCTTTGTGTCAGTTACATTCAGTTGCTAAAACAATTCAGAATAATGACAATGACTAACTTACAAAAATGTCTTCTATTTATCGCATTAAACACAAATCTGGAAAAAATTATGTCTGTGGTCTGAATTTGTTGCTTTGAGTAATGCACAGATAGAAACATTAGCTGATTCTTTGAAAAATTTAGTTCTTAAATCATTATAAGCAGACATTCAGATTCTTCTTTTTCTTCTTCTTCAGCGTTCAAACTGGCTACGCATCAAAACCTCAGACCGAGAGATGTCACAAACATGGATGTCCGGCAGAGGTCGTCCGCAGTTCCCCAGAGTTTGGTTCTGAGGTCTACCGTCCCTCCAGGCCAGGGACGGTATTCATGTCGAGATAGCATGAGACTTAGCATGATGCTAACTTAGAAGCTCTTCCAAAAGTCCTATTAAATCCTATAGGACATTGGAAGAGCTTCTAAGTTAGCATCATGCTAAGTCTCATGCTATCTCGACATGAATACCGTCCCTGGTCTGTTGCCGCATCCTGTCGTACATAGGGCAGTTCTGTGCAGTGTCCTGTGCGCAGGCGAAAAATATTGGTTTGATCTCTCCTCTCCAGTGTCTGGATTGGATCCTTGTGTGTCTGATAGCCGCCATTTGGGTGGAACCAGTTGGTTTTGAACATGCTGCGGATGAGGGTCTTGGCTTCCTCATACGTAGCAGAGACATCAGGCTGAATGAGCTGGCTGCCTTCCTTTGCAAGGTCTCTGCACGCTCATTTCCTGAAAGGCCGACATGAGCAGGCACCCACTGGAGAGTAGTTGGAGCCTTTTGGGTCAGGGTGGCAAGGGAGGCCTTGAGGGACTGGATTTGTGGAGAACATTCAAATAAGAAATGGCGTTCATTTTCAGTTTGGTTTTCGCAAAATGGGCCAGATTTAGCATAATCAGAAGTGCACTATCGATGGACCATATTTTATTACGTGGAAGGACATTCAATCTTACCTGTGCAACTGCAACTCGAAAGTCATATGAATCCATGTTTGAAATATATCGTTCTCTTTCGAACATTATCTTAAAATAATGTTATATAATTATCTGATAGTTTCTGACCATTCTTAGACAAACATATCAATGAGTCTTTGTTTGAAAACACTGACAAACATGTTTGTATATCCTACACTTTGCTGCAATGTCAAAGCCAGTTAAACACAACATGTCTCTTAATTTGTATACCCAACACTGCCCACCAGATCAGTCTACATTTGGAAGTATCTGGTACGCCTTGCTGGCATCCTATTAGCATCCATTTGTAGAACGCTGAATCATTTTGTTTGGGGTATATACAGGAACACCTAAACATCTTTTACATGCTAACGTGTGTACTCTTTCCAAGTGATCTAATCTATTCAGGCCCCAAATGTATGCTGAATATAAAGGTACATCTATTGGCTCGATTTTAATAAACTCTATTAAGCTGTAATACTACCTCTTTTTCCTTTAGTTGCTAAATGCAAAGTGCCCCTTTTAGCACTGTTCATAGTTGTAAAATAGTATCCTAAGTAACAATAACTATTTACCACATCTAAAATGTTCCCCATTTTTCTTGTTCCCCTAAGTACCCCCCCCCCCCCTCTCTCTCTCTCTCTCTCTCTCTCTCTCTCTCTCTCTCTCTCTCTCTCTCTCTCTCTCTCTCTCTCTCTCTCTCTCTCTCTCTCTCTCTCTGCCTCTCTGTGTGCGTGGCGCCCGTGCGTGCGTGTATGTATGTGCGAGTTTGTATGCAAAAACATGTAATTGTTAAGACACCGGCAACAAAAACAATGAGAAATGGACAATAGAGTAAAGCGTCTTCATATTTGTTTTACAATGTCATCTTAAAAATTAGTGCTACGGTATGGAACTTCTTGTAGAATAATCTCCTCCTCTTTTTTTTCTTCTTCTTCTTCTCCTCCTCCTCCTCCTTCTTCCGCTTTTCTTCTTCGTTTCCTTCTTCTTAAATGCTAGAATGTCAGGGTTGCAGTAAACGAAAAGGTGAAAACTGGCACTGGCCAAAGATTGAGTGTGAGTGTGAAACACTTCAAGGGGAAATTGTGATGGGAATAAACAGCGAAGAAGCTTGTTTATTTATGGACAGAAAAGTGGTGGGGTTCAGTTGACACTCTTTAGCATGAGTGTACCTCCTACTAAAAAAGCAACAAAGTTCTCTGTCCCTCCTGCTGGGCTACTGATGTAGTAGAACATGAATGAGTGCATGGTTAAAACATGGACACTGAGGGAGAGAGAGAGAAAGAGAGAGAGAGAGAGAGAGAGAGAGAGAGAGAGAGAGAGAGAGAGAGAGAGAGAGAGAGAGAGAGAGAGAGAGAGAGAGAGAGAGAGAGAGAGAGAGAGAGAGAGGGGAGAAAAGGAGCGGAAGATGGTCAAATCCACAGAAAAAACCCATGGTACTCTACAAAATCGAAATATCGACAACACCGTGCTCTACAAAATAAACAGTTTCAAAGCCAAACAACACGCATGTGTTAGTGTACCTACACTCCTGCCCTACTAGATAACCACTCTACTCACTTATAGGCAGTCCAACAAATATTCTCCAGAACCCACCCTGGTTTAGTTCAACATCAACATCGACAGTGCTCGTCAGATGTTTTGATTGACACGAGCCTGCTGTCAGATAACGGGTAGGCAGATTACAGCTATGCCATGCACCCGTCGGGTGTAGGGAAAGACGGGGTAAAAAGCGCATGGGTGGGTAAGAAGCCCACCCCAATTATCTCATGAAATAAAGAAAATTTCAGTCAAATTTGCCATGAGACAATGCTAGACATTAACTCGTCTCATGGGCAAAATGACACTGAAATTTGCTTCATTTCATGAGATAATTGGGTGGGCTTCTTACCTGCCCATGCCTTTTTACCCGTCTTCCCCTATGCATACATCGGGTGGTTCTGCCAAATCGTTTTGAAAGTGGGGGAAAAGGCACATGCATGCTTGTTGGATTAGTTCAGATGTAACAACGATGGTACTGCTGTATGGTGTTTTTATTATCCCTTCGTAAATCGACCACGATTCAAGGATTTCGGTCTGCATATTCTTTGGCAAAACGTTGGATATGTCATTGTTTTCATTGCACTTTAAAGGGCCACCCTGACGGATGAGTTTTTGTAAGAAACACTTCCAGATCACCAGGAAAACACCCTTTACAGAGATCGCAACACACACTTTGCTCTGGTTTCCTGGAAATCAAACCGTCAAATCGACGATTCCTCCTTGGCGGAGGTGCTGAAGTCAAATTCTTTCACCGAAAGAGAAGGCGTGTGCCGTCACTTTTTTAATGGCCGCCTGAGTTTAGACCAAATCGTTTGCACGAAATTTTCGCAATACACCCGTTTTTATTTAATATTTTTAATTTTATACAGTTTATCTAAAGGAGTTTTCTCTACAACAAAGGAAATAACCCCAATTTTCTTTACTGCACTACAAAAAAAGAAAAAGCTTCAACCACAATGGGATTGGTCTCCACCCACCTCATCCAAAATGGCTACTCTCTCCGGCATCTCCGCCAAGGAGGAATCGCCGTTTTGACTGTTTGATTTCTAGGAAACCAGAGCAAAGTGAGTGTTCTGATCCTTAAAAAGGCTGTCTTTCTGGTGATCTCGACGTGTTTCTTGCAAAAACTCATCCGTCAGGGTCCACCTTTAAGAAACCACACACAGTCTTAAGAAATGTGGCTCATGGATATGAATTATACCCTAAAACCTTAGCTTATTTTTGTTCATAGAATTTTGACAAAAGGTATTGTCAAATTACTTAGCAGGCTTTGAAAGGCTTTGTGACGACAACGATGATGATGATGATGATGATGATGATGAGTATGCTTATGTAGTTCAGAAAGGCAGCCACAAAACAAGTGAGAGCACAGATTTTTTTTTAATCACATTTAGAATAGGCTTACTCGTGTTTTTCTATTAACAAAATTAAAGGCTATAAATGTACTGTGCTTAGCCATACCAAACGCCCACAAAAATGCTTCCTAAATACCGACACTCGATCCGTTTTTATCCATGCCATAAGGGACGGAAAGGGCACGCCAAATACCAGAGCCAAGGAATTAAATCACGTAAAATATCGGTGTCACGTGACCAAGGAAGGAGAGTTGGGGCGAGAGGGCCGACATTTATAACATTGTAAGTATGCCCCGGTCACATCTTTATCCCTCTGGCTTCTGGGTATTCTATGACGTTTCTTTGACTATTATTATCTGGTTTATCTT
>CM065681.1:93291539-93294039 GCA_017654935.2 Phymorhynchus buccinoides
ACAAAGGCTGCGTTGTCCTTGGTGTTGAGGTCACCATCATGGTCATATGTCACTGCCCTCCAGAACGCTTTGCTGGAAATGCGTTTCCTGCATGTGCAACAAAGGCTGCGCTGTCCTTGGTGTTGAGGTCACCATCATGGTCATATGTCACTGCCCTCCAGAACGCTTTGCTGGAAATGCGTTTCCTGCACGTGCAACAAAGGCTGCGTTGTCCTTGGTGTTGAGGTCACCATCATGGTCATATGTCACTGCCCTCCAGAACGCTTTGCTGGAAATGCGTTTCCTGCACGTGCAACAAAGGCTGCGTTGTCCTTGGTGTTGAGGTCACCATCATGGTCATATGTCACTGCCCTCCAGAACGCTTTGCTGGAAATGCGTTTCCTGCACGTGCAACAAAGGCTGCGCTGTCCTTGGTGTTGAGGTCACCATCATGGTCATATGTCACTGCCCTCCAGAACGCTTTGCTGGAAATGCGTTTCCTGCACGTGCAACAAAGGCTGCGCTGTCCTTGGTGTTGAGGTCACCATCATGGTCATATGTCACTGCCCTCCAGAACGCTTTGCTGGAAATGCGTTTCCTGCACGTGCAACAAAGGCTGCGCTGTCCTTGGTGTTGAGGTCACCATCATGGTCATATGTCACTGCCCTCCAGAACGCTTTGCTGGAAATGCGTTTCCTGCACGTGCAACAAAGGCTGCGCTGTCCTTGGTGTTGAGGTCACCATCATGGTCATATGTCACTGCCCTCCAGAACGCTTTGCTGGAAATGCGTTTCCTGCACGTGCAACAAAGGCTGCGCTGTCCTTGGTGTTGAGGTCACCATCATGGTCATATGTCACTGCCCTCCAGAACGCTTTGCTGGAAATGCGTTTCCTGCATGTGCAACAAAGGCTGCGCTGTCCTTGGTGTTGAGGTCACCATCATGGTCATATGTCACTGCCCTCCAGAACGCTTTGCTGGAAATGCGTTTCCTGCACGTGCAACAAAGGCTGCGCTGTCCTTGGTGTTGAGGTCACCATCATGGTCATATGTCACTGCCCTCCAGAACGCTTTGCTGGAAATGCGTTTCCTGCACGTGCAACAAAGGCTGCGCTGTCCTTGGTGTTGAGGTCACCATCATGGTCATATGTCACTGCCCTCCAGAACGCTTTGCTGGAAATGCGTTTCCTGCACGTGCAACAAAGGCTGCGCTGTCCTTGGTGTTGAGGTCACCATCATGGTCATATGTCACTGCCCTCCAGAACGCTTTGCTGGAAATGCGTTTCCTGCATGTGCAACAAAGGCTTCGCTGTCCTTGGTGTTGAGGTCACCATCATGGTCATATGTCACTGCCCTCCAGAACGCTTTGCTGGAAATGCGTTTCCTGCACGTGCAACAAAGGCTGCGCTGTCCTTGGTGTTGAGGTCACCATCATGGTCATATGTCACTGCCCTCCAGAACGCTTTGCTGGAAATGCGTTTCCTGCATGTGCAACAAAGGCTTCGCTGTCCTTGGTGTTGAGGTCACCATCATGGTCATATGTCACTGCCCTCCAGAACGCTTTGCTGGAAATGCGTTTCCTGCACGTGCAACAAAGGCTGCGTTGTCCTTGGTGTTGAGGTCACCATCATGGTCATATGTCACTGCCCTCCAGAACGCTTTGCTGGAAATGCGTTTCCTGCATGTGCAACAAAGGCTTCGTTGTCCTTGGTGTTGAGGTCACCATCATGGTCATATGTCACTGCCCTCCAGAACGCTTTGCTGGAAATGCGTTTCCTGCATGTGCAACAAAGGCTTCGTTGTCCTTGGTGTTGAGGTCACCATCATGGTCATATGTCACTGCCCTCCAGAACGCTTTGCTGGAAATGCGTTTCCTGCATGTGCAACAAAGGCTGCGCTGTCCTTGGTGTTGAGGTCACCATCATGGTCATATGTCACTGCCCTCCAGAACGCTTTGCTGGAAATGCGTTTCCTGCATGTGCAACAAAGGCTTCGTTGTCCTTGGTGTTGAGGTCACCATCATGGTCATATGTCACTGCCCTCCAGAACGCTTTGCTGGAAATGCGTTTCCTGCATGTGCAACAAAGGCTGCGCTGTCCTTGGTGTTGAGGTCACCATCATGGTCATATGTCACTGCCCTCCAGAACGCTTTGCTGGAAATGCGTTTCCTGCATGTGCAACAAAGGCTGCGCTGTCCATAAGAAGCAAACAAGCGGGCCGGGCTCCGGTGGCCTAGAAATCAATTAGCTGTTTATGTGGAGCTATGGCCCTGAGCCCTTGACATGTGGCGTTCTATTTGAACTTCGTTCTGCTAAATCTTTCCAGTCTTTCAAAACCGCTCTTAAAACTCACCTCTTCCGGCAATACCTCTGATTTCTTCCTTGTCCTGTTTCCTGCCTTAAAATGATGTCCCCCACATTGTGGGTGGGTGGGTGCGCGCGCGTATGTGGGTGTGGGCGTGTGCGTGCGTGCGTGTTGTGGCTGTGTGCATGTTTGTGATAGTTGATATTGTAGTAGCTTATT
>CM065681.1:93296539-93301539 GCA_017654935.2 Phymorhynchus buccinoides
TCGGCGGATACATGACTACTGCGCTGACACCTTTGATTTCATAAGCCTGCAACTCCATGTCAGAGCTTTACATTCAAGATTCAAGATTCTTTAATCAGCCAAAGCATCATAATACAAAGGAAATCGTTTTGGTTTTGCACAAGACACAATCCAACAACAACGAAAGCATGCACATCGAGTGGACAACCAAAATAAGAGAAACAAAATGGTAACAAAATCAGATTACATGAGAACGATCAGGATCATGAAGTCACATCTTATTCTCCCATGATAGGATCCTAATGCATTTATTACAAATTATCGTCAGCTTATTCTTCATGTGCATTTGTACAATGGACAATAAAGAAACTTGCGACTTCTGACTTATATACTGTCATGGCAGAGATTTATCTAAAAACAGTAAGGATAATAAATTAACAGCTTAATAATTATTGATGGCTTGGAGTCAAAACTTTGACATAAATTATTATTGAACTTATTACGAAAACTAGTAACTTGCATAAAAAAAAGACTGCAGAAATACAAAAAGCAAAAACCCCTTTCTATATTTCTGCAGTCATTGTTTGATACACGTTATTCGTTTTTGTAATAGGTTCAATAATACGTCAATCCGTTTTGACTCCAAATAATAATAGAATAAAATATGTTCTCAGGAGAGGCCCCGTATGCGTTTTTTATGTTCAAACTAACGACAGATAGACCCCCTCCCCCTTCACCACCCTGGCCGATCCTTTGGGACCCTCTCCTTGACTACTTGATCCGCCCCGGCCCGTATTTCTGCACGTATGATTTGTTGTTAGGTATACAACTGCTGCTGGAGAAATACAACGTTACGCTGTGATCTTATCCATAAGTTGTGAAACAATGCCAAATGTTTTGTCAGATAGGCAATCTTTACTTCGAAACAGTTAAAGAATGTGTCTTAAAAAAAATTCAAACTGACTCGTAAGTGCTAATCATTGTAATCAAGCAGTGCTTTGGCTGAATCGGGGACTGATGCAGCGAGTGCTGATTGATATCTTATTTCACAGTAACAGCTAATAAGTTTAGTCCATGGTTTTTCTTGCATCTGCGTCTATTGTAACGGGAAATAGAAAGAATATGCATAAATAAATTACACCGGACTTTGTTGTGCTTTGTGTAAACTGTACACATTACCTTTCAGCATTTACACGTTACGTCAAATATTCCGAGTTGAAAACTTAAATCTTTTCAGTGACGAAGATTTCCAATAAGAGCCCAAGAGTTGATCAATGGGGCAGTACAGAGCGGAAACACTTGGTTCCCCCTATACCAGGGCCCACGTCAGGAGGAATCGTTGCATGCTGTTATTTACTGTGTGTGGCGTCGCCAAACCCGAAGGAAATCGTCTTGTTATGTTCGTGATGCATAATGTTTTGAGAGAATGTGAATACTATTAATATCAAATTGGGAAAATAATACAAGTCTGGCTATATATCAGAACCCTCTGCGGCCAAAACGTGTTTCTGGCACCGAACTATTGCGTAATTCTGTCCTCTCTGCAAAACAGAGAATTCTCATTGCGTGATTATCTTCCCTCCTTTCCTTACCTCAGCTCTATGTAACCTCCCTTCCCCCCGTACTTTATTCCCGCCCTCTTTCCGCCATTTAAATGTTCTCCAGCTTTCTTCTTCTGTTTACATTTCTGTTTCTTTATTTTCCTATTAATGAAAGTGTTTTTATATATGCTGACTTCATCTACACAACACACACCCTCCCCGCCACTCCCCACAACCCCCAATCTTACGCCTCCCGACTAGAAAGAGAGAGATGAAGAGGGGGAGGGGGCGGGGACAGCGACAGAGAGACAGAGACAGAATGCTTGTAAGGCTTTGTAATGCTTTAATAACCACGCGTGTAGATGCACACATTACAACCAGAGGCAGCAGCAGCTGGAGTTGCAGTTCTTTGTTATGGGGGCGCCTGGCACAATCACCCATATGTGCTTGATCAAAGAATAAAATAGTGAGGCCAAGAGAAGAGACAACGAAATTGAACATAAGGGGGATACTCTCTTTTTAATTAACTCCCCTCCACCAAAGTTGATTACGATACCAATCATCTAGCAATGCGTGGGTCAGAACCAAAGTGACACAAACAAACAAAGAATGATGCTTTGTTATCCAAAGATTCCAATCTCATCCAAGAGACAGCTGTTACAATCATGTTCAGTGACGCGTGGTCACCAGCTTTTCTTTTCCTGCCCCAAAATGTACTGCACGACTCGTACATTGTCATTCTTCAAGGCTTACAGTGGACTGATGCAGACATTTCTTTGCAAGTTCAATGGTTTGATAATCATGAATTAATATTTTATTTATGTTCTCCCGGTCACTCCTGTGGGACATTTCTACGTATTTTGAACTGGGAAAAAATAATCAAACAAAACCCGTTTTATATATACTTTTTTTTTTCGTTTTTCAATGCATTAGAAACATCACGTGAAAGAAAACGCAAGATGAAGATTTTCTCAGGATCACGAGTCCTGAATGAATGGAATGTGATCAGAGGCTTGGCAGCAGGTTTCACCATGACTCAATGTTGGTCCTGCGCTGCAGGGCATGGAGTGGATGCATATAAGATATAATCAAAGGTTATATCCAGTTCTGAGATTGTTCATTTGTTATAATTGATTCATTAGTTTACGGTTGATTTATTGTACTGTTGTTGATCAGCACACTCACACACATAGGTGTGCGCACGCACACGCACACACACACACACATACACACACACACACACACACACACACACACACACACACACACACACACACACACACACACACACACACACACACACACACACACACACACACACACACACACACACACACACACACACACACACACACACACACACACACACACACACATATATATTATCCCCCTCATTTTAATTCATTAATTTGTTGCTATTGTTGTTGTTTTAAGTCTAATATCACCATTGTTGTGAACAGACGTTAAATTAAATTAAATCAGATCAAATCAAATCAAATCTCTCTCTCTCTCTCTCTCTCTCTCTGTCTCTCTCTGTCTCTGTCTCTCTCTCTCTCTCTCTCTCTCTCTCTCTCTCTCTCTCTTCTGTTCTTTCCCCTCTCCTCCCAAGTCCTTATCCCCTCCCCTGCAAATTATCCGTCAAGTCATATTCATCGCGTTTACTGTCTACGATCAGGACATAATGAACACATTGCACTCACACACACCAACAATGATCTGACAGCACGGAACTTCGTGCACCCTTCTAGCCACATAACACGACATTTGGTTTTTATTTTAGGAGGAAAAAACGACATTTATATAATAATATACCGCCCCGCACACGAAATACAACGTAGTGTAGCAGAAATTCAATTACCGGTGCAATTTCCCTCAATGTCGTTATCTACGAACTGAAATACCAGTGCAATTTCCTACAATAATATTATCTACAAGACTAACCCAATCTCCTGTTCTGGAGCACTAGTGATTACATCAAAAAGTTCAGACAGTGAAAAGATGGAAAGATATGCAAAAACAAAAGAAAATGGAAAACAATTGAAGTAAAAAACCGAATGAAAGCTCATGCAAACCAAAGAAGGAAAAGAACAGGAAAAGGCTGCATGACACTTTCTTCATGGGATCTTTTTAAAGAGTATATTATTCCTCATCGATTCTATTATTCCTACAGCAAGAACAGTTTAGTGCAGAGAAAGAGTGTCTGCTCCCAACTTTCTTGTAAAACTGCAAATAATGTAAACCGTCATCGTGGTATCTGGAATAATTATATTCTTAACTTCTATTTCAAAATATGCAGGGAGTTATATTAATGCGCTGATTTATTTATTTCTTAGAAGAAACGAAGATGAAGATAACAACCTCAGATACCTTAATAACAAATTCGATTAACTGTTCAAACTTCAAATTTCAAATACTTTATTTTACAAGGATAAGAATTTAGGCTGGGCCTAGTCTTTCATTCTGTCCTTGAATCATGCGCATGTTTTCCCACACCTTCATAAAACTCTTTCGGGTTTTTTGGTGGTAGAGTTGTTTGCATGACAAAACAGGCAGACGAAACGACAAAGACAAAAACATAAGCCGTAGCCTCGTCGCTGGGGGTAATTATACAGATATTATCATCAGCACAGATTACTCATTCAGCTAGTCACCCACATCACACGAACTACCCCAGGAAAGAAGGGGGTGGGGGAGTACATCTTCATCCAATTCGTGCAGCTTAGTAGTGGGGTTATTTCGAAGCCACAGTCAATTTCCCCTCATCACCTAAAGCCCAACCAGGGTAACTTGATCTCTCTCCACAACAGTTGTCGCGTCAAGATACGGGAGGTGTTAGGGGAGGGAGGGAGGGAGGGAGGAGAGAGAGAGAGAGAGAGAGAGAGAGAGAGAGAGAGAGAGAGAGAGAGAGAAAATAACAGAGGGTGAGCTAGAGAGATAGAGAGACTCAGAGAGAGAGAGAGAGAGAGAGAGAGAGAGAGAGAGAGAGAGAGAGAGAGAGAGAGAGGGAGAGGGAAGAGAGAGAGAGAGAGAGAGAGAGACTCAGAGAGAGAGAGAGAGAGAGAGAGAGAGGGAGAGGGAGGGGGAGAGAGAGAGCTTTCAATCTGGCGCCACAACAAAGAAAGGCGAAAAGGTAGTGACTACCAACGGGGAGGTGATGAAAAGAAGGGGGAGTGTGCAGGGAGGAAATGACAGGAGAAAAAGTCATTATTCGCCTTGACACTACTACTACTCGGGTGGCCTTGCAGTACAGTGGAACCTCCCTTATAAGACTCCCTCCCACATAAGACCTACTTCTCTGAGACATTGCCCTTCTTTGAAAGTATTACAATTACCTCCCTTAAAGACCCCTCCCTTATAAGACCTCATTTTGGATGATTTTTCGAGGTCTAAAAGGGAGGTTCCACTGTACTAACAGTGCCAGTCCTGCTTTCTTCTCTGCTGTCAACACCAGACATGTAATGCCATTAGATACACTCTAAC
>CM065681.1:93306539-93309039 GCA_017654935.2 Phymorhynchus buccinoides
AGCCTTGCAGTTAGAGAGCGACTGGGATTTTTTTTTTACACTATGGATAATTAGACGAACTAATTCCTAATTTAACAGGTTATTTAGAATATTACCATGATATTCAGCAACCAAAACAGTGATAGACAATAATAAAACATTGTGAAATAAATCTAAATCTGAATGATTTTCCAGATTAAAACCCAACAATCAAATGGCATTCAATGAATAATGCCTTAGCCCTTCATACAATATCACCCCAAATGTTTTAAACATTTGAAATAGATTTGATCACAGAATTACAACAGATAAGCCAACAAAAACTCAAAGCAGTTTTTGGTTTTAGTAAAGACAAGATTTTAGGGATTAAACCACTGCTAGTACTACATTTCCCACGCCCAATAGGAATTGTTCGGAAATAATTAAGGGGAGTAATCTGGTGTGTGGGAGTGATCTTGCCTAATTCAATCGGTCAAACATGGGAAGTCACTACCATCAGCTCTCGTAGCCTATCGACTCGTGTGTTTGAGCAGACATACAGCACTTAGAACACCGTGCGTCATTCTAAACAATTATGTCATTTATATTTTACGTCACATTTTGCAAGTTTTATCAGTTTGTGGCCACTGGCCACCCCCAACGTTTTTTAAAATATGTTTGCAAATCGCTGACTCGCATCCTGCGGTTTCAAGCTTCGACGCCATTGTTACATTGTTGTTATGATTTTTGACCGAGTAATGGAGGTAAGCAACTCTAATTTTCACGAAGTGCTCTCCCCTTTTTTTCTTCCTTCCGAAAACCGTCTATTCGTCATAAATTGGGAAAATGCAGCATATAATTATCACTAGTAGATTGGTAAATGCAACTACATTTAGGTTTGAGCAATGCAAGTGTAGGCCTATGCGTGGCCTACATCTAACACCCTATCGGGTGTCACAAGCACTTCAGCTTGGTGTGGCCTCCTGCAGCCATATCATGCTAGGATCACACAGAGAGGAGAGGCCCCCTCCCCCTGCTAACAAATATATAATAAACACAAACTGGGGTTTATGACAGCCAGGGCGTGATGGTGTTTGTGATATAAACAGAATCAGGGAGCTCTCCGATGTAATGCGATGTGATGTATGACTGCTCCAGTCTCTATGCCTGCGAGCCCCATCTCTCATACTTTTTACATACCGCTGAGCAAACAGGGGCCAATAACGGTTTACAACGATTTCAGTGTGAACCTTGTTCTCTCATTTCGTGGCAAGTATTACTTGAAAAACACGCGTTCCAACAATGTAATAACAATAAGCGCTTAATTTTAAGTAAGCCTTAAGCGCTTACAATAATAAATAAGTTATTAATAAATTAATAAACCATCAATATAGACAAATGAACGTAAAAAATGTTACACGCACACACACGCACACATACACACGCGCGCGCGCGCACGCACACACGAGTACAGGATCCTTGCTCCACCCGACCCTCCTCCGTTTTCCTGTCTCTCTCATCCCCTCCCGCACAAACTGGCCCGCTACACACATACGATTTGGATCTGAATGCGATGCGATGTTGACGAGGTGACTCATGATTCACGTGAAATTCATGCCTATTTGAGTAAAGTGAGCGAAGATGGCAGATTTATTTTTAGACGGAAATATTTCCCGTGAATCATGACTCACGTGACCCAATCGCATCGCAGCCCAATATGATTTTACGCGTGTGTGGCGCCGGCTTAACCTTTACACGTAAGTGTCTGTTTCCCCCTGTCCCCGGGGCATAAGAAGTCACACCATTCCTGGTTCAAGGCAAGGTGAAACTTGCCAGGGAGGGGGGGGGGGGGGGGGGGGGGGGGGACAGCTGCTCACGACAGGGAATAAACCACAGAAACGATGTCAAACCGTTTATGACGTTCGTAGAAATGGGACTGCTTAACACAATGCGGGAAAGTAAATATTGAACTGAAATTATAGCTGGGCAAGTAGTGTCCAAAACTGTGCATTTTCGTGCTACAAGCGTGAAATTTGGTACAGGCTTTGGGTACTAAACAATTATTGATACAGGGGCAGTTGAATTTTTTTTCAGTTATGTTGATTTTTAAACTTTTCAAAATGTCCACCGATCGGCTTAAGCTATGTCTACCACATAGAAAGAATAGAGTTTAAGAGACGCAAATCATCATCATATAGTAAAACGCCAACTGCCCGTCCGTGTGTGTGTGTGTGTGTGTGTGTGAAACACGAAACGGGCCTTATAACTCCGCCGTTTTTCGACCGAATCGCTTCAAATTTGCTGTGAGCCCTAACGGGGCGATGGCAACGGCAACCGAGGCGGCCGTGTCATTTGCGTGGTTTCGCAAATGCGCGAAACGCGCGTCCGCCGGCCTCTCGGCGCCCGTATCTCCGGCGTTTCTGGGCCGATTGCCTTCGAATTTCGCAGGAAGATGACCGGGGCCGGGGACTATCCGTGTGCCAAACCGGAAGCGAATCGGTTCAGAAACGCGCGCTAGACGCCGCTTCACCTTTTCACGAAT
>CM065681.1:93314039-93316539 GCA_017654935.2 Phymorhynchus buccinoides
CACCTTAACTGTCAAAACTATTTGACAGTTTTGTTTATTGAAGTGTTTGTGGAAGAGGAGAGGTAGGGTGCGATATGTTTTACACACAAACATAGGCACAGGTGCGCGCACGCACGCATCGCACACACAGTGCATAGAGAAAGCCAGAGAGGGGAACGGAAAGAGATATAGTAAAAGCGAGAGAGAGAGAGAGAGAGAGAGAGAGAGAGAGAGAGAGAGAGAGAGAGAGAGAGTCAGACTCAGACTCAGATACTTTATTTTACAAGGATAAGAATTTAGGCTGGGCCTATTCTTCCATTCTGTCCTTGGTTCTAAGCATGCAATACATAACTACTACTATAAATGAACATTGAAATATAGGAACATCGCCAACAGAGAGAGAGAGAGAGAGAGAGAGAGAGAGAGAGAGAGAGAGAGAGAGAGAGAGAGAGAGGCAGGAAGACAGACAGATCAATAGACACAGACAGGAATTCTGTCTTAAATTTGATTAGACTGTGTTGTATAGCCTTTATAGAGTGCTGTTGCATTGCATTTTGTCACTTAAAAACACACCATTGTAATATTAATTATACGCATTGCATTCTATATTATTTCATAGTTATATTATTTACATATTCTGTCTTCCGATTCGTGACCACAGTTGTATTGAAATTACCTGTATAGTTTAATTTCGGTTTTACAATTATCTCACTGTCGTGCATTCGATGTCATAGTAGGCCTAGATGTTGTAAGGGTGCGCCTCACTTGGCCTAATTACACTTCGCCTAATCCTTTGATCTCGACCCTCCGTGCGGGCATTAACTTCCTGATGTCACGAACTGAAAAACCCAAGCGTACCATTCCGCCTAAAAACATTAGCATGACACGCCTAATCAGCCTCAACATGGGTTATCGCGAAACAGCAAACAGAAGCCGAAATGTATGTGAATGTTAACATTTTAATGCCGCCACATGCATTCACGTATTTGGCAAAAACAAAATTTTCCGATCATCGCGATATTCACAAGCTACGATTTCCAAACTGCGGTTCACCCCGCAGCCAGATTTTCAGTTGCAGTCTTCGTGCGTCAATGGTTTTGCTCCTTCAGATAACATGACATGGCATGTTTTCTGTTGCAGTCTTCGAGCGTCAATGGTTTTGCTCATTCAGATAACATGACATGGCATGTAGTGAGGCCAAGAGAGGAGATAACGAAATTGAACAAAGGGTGAATACTCTCTTTCTAATTAACTCCCCCCCACACACACACACACCAAAGTTAATTACGATACCAATCACCTAGCAGTGCGTGGGTCAGAACCAAAGTGATACAAACAAAGCATCATTCTCAAAAAATAATGTGCCAAGTTCGCCTTTATGACCCTCCACCCACACAGTACACATCAACAATGGTGGAGAGGACAACATACAAACAAATCAACATCTGTCCAAGAGTGGCATAGCCTTCTAACCTTGAATATGTTAAACATAAACAACACACAACACAGAACAAACTGGTAAGCCTCGAAAGGAAGTTTGGTTATCAAAGAATGAAAGAGAGGAGAGGAGATAACGAAATTGAACAAAGGGTGAATACTCTCTTTCTAATAATTACACATTTCGGTTGAAACAGAAAGTAAGAGACAGAGTGTATTGGTCCTGGGTGTGCCAGCCAGCTGTACATCCAACTGTGTCACAAATCAGCGAGAACAACTGCTCAAAGTAAGTGACTGACAGTTTTTAACCGATCATTAATCATTTGTTTGAAAAGATGATGAAACCTCTCAGACAAAATGACGCACTGTAGCTCTGAAAATTTGAAGGCGAATGTTTCGGGAAATGTCCTTTTAATTTAGAGGATGACTCACGCTGTTCCGCGCTGTTTCCCTTGTTAAAATAGCACAAAAATAACGGACTCTATAAGATCGTGAAGGGAGACGGCGGATCGCTCATTCTCGTAATCCAATAAAATACCAGGAACGTGCGCGTGCGTGTCTCGTGGGTCCCGTGCGTGGGGGGAGAGAGAGAGAGAGAGAGAGAGAGAGAGAGAGAGAGAGAGAGAGGAGAGAGAGAGAGAGAGGAGAGAGAGAGAGAGAGAGAGAGAGAGAGAGAGAGAGAGAGAGAGAGAGAGAGGGAGAGAGAGAGAGGGGGGGGGGGGGGGGGGGGGGGGGGTTGTGTGGGGACAGAACACAGACAACAAAAACGAAGGTCTGTACGTATGTTTTCCATTGGCTTTCTATGTATATTTTTGTTTGAGAAAGACATTTTATTGGACGTGCTTCTGAATCTATAGGCCTATGGGTCAAAAGGTCATTGAGCAATCCGTTTGAGTTTCTTTCCACTTCTCACTTCTCACTTATCGTCGAACAGCGTGTGTCATCCTCTAAAATAGCAGATTGTCTTGCAAAATATTTGCCTTCACATTTTCGTAACATCGTACCAAAAGGGAAGTATCTTTATAGTAATTTATATTTCATTTAAGAATTATTTTGATAGCGCTTCTGTATGATTTGCCCTAGA
>CM065681.1:93329039-93339039 GCA_017654935.2 Phymorhynchus buccinoides
TGTGTGTGTGTGTGTGCGTGCGCGTACGTGTGTGTGTGTGTGTATGTGTGCGCGCACGCGTGTGTGCGTGCATGCGTTCGTGCATGCGTGCGTGCGTGCGGGTTGTCTGTCTGTCTGCCTGTCTGTCTCTCTGACTCCCTCTGTCTCTGTGACTGTCTATCGGCCTGTGTGGTCTGTCTGTCTCTCTCTCTCTCTCTCTCTCTCTCTCTCTCTCTCTCTCTCTCTCTCTCTCTCTCTCTCTCTCTCTCTCTCTCTCTCTCTCTGTATGTGCTGAAAGCGAACTTGCTGGGCCTAACTATTTCTTAGTTAGGCGCATAACGGCAGCATGACGCATATGCGCTCCTAATTGCCAGGAAACTGTCTGAGCGATCGAAGAAGAAGAATTCCGTGATTATGTACTACCAATCGGATGACTATTGTGCTGGATTTTTGTTTGCATTTTCTTTTCGTCATTGTTGTCAATTCATATTGCTATGGGCCAGAGGCCTAACTATAACAACATTTTTGACCCTCTCTCTCTCTCTCTGTGCGATTAGTGTTTGGCTGTGGTGGTAGTTAGACCTAACCGGTAGAGGGGGAAGGAGGTGATGATGGTGGATAATAGAAAGATGCAGGCATAATAAAATCCATCCTCTGTTTGTGCGACTCTTTGTCAGCCGTGGGCTGCGATTCACACTCCCGGGTGGATAGGCGTGTGTCTATTGCGGTGCAAAGCTAGTTGGCTTAATATCCATTTCACATTGACTGGCTTTAATCTAACACTGATATTAACATCTGCTCCAAAATAACTTCAACAGTCGCCAACGTGTCAGTAGTTCCTGCCAGATCCGTGTATTGTGTGTACCTTGAATTGGTTGTTTATCAGGGCCTGTATTCACACTGAGATAGTATGAGACTTATCATCATGATATCTTAGAAGTCCTTCTAAAGTCCTGTTAAATCCTACTACGTTAGACGGACTTCTAAGATATCATGATGATAAGTCTCCTGCTATCTCAATGTGAATACAGGCCCAGAATTCTTTGTCCATCACTAGATGGTGAGACCGATGACCTTCGCCAAGGAAGCATACATCCGAACTTCTGCCAAGAAAGCAAAGCGTTTCTCCCTCGGGGATATTGGGTTTGGCCATGTAAATCACATTGGCCATAATTGTGATATGAATCGATTTTCAATGAGGCCTTATACTGGGAAATCGGTGTCCATGACTCGTACTACAGACTCGCGCGCAGAACCTACTTAAAATTATCGCCCTTGTGCCTCTCGAAGAAGCAGTATGAAGCTTCAGAAAATCTTATGCCCCTGACTTATTAACTGAATCGCGCGCGCCACCTGAATACAATTAGTGCCCTTGCGCGTTGCGATGAAGCACTCTTGAATACGTATTTAACCTCTCCCTTTTGACCTACACTCACGATCAACATTTCGTAGGTGAGGATGGTTTCCTTTGTTTGACAAGGTTCTGATGTCCTTTGATGTTACCGTCGACAATGATTAGTTATTGACACTGATGTAGGTGTCGACAATGATTAATTATTGACACTTATGTAGGTGAGGACGGTTTCCTTTGCTTGACAAGGTTCTGATGTCCTTTGACGTTACCGTCGACAATGATTAATTATTGACACTGATGTAGGCGAGGACGGCTTCCTTTCTTTGACAAGATTCTGATGTCATTTGACGTTACCGTCGACAATGATTAGTTATTGACACTGATGTAGGTGAAGACGGTTTCCTTTCTTTGACAAGATTCTGATGTCCTTTGACGTTACCGTCGACAATGATTAGTTATTGACACTGATGTAGGCGAGGACGGCTTCCTTTCTTTGACAAGATTCTGATGTCATTTGACGTTACCGTCGACAATGATTAGTTATTGACACTGATGTAGGTGAAGACGGTTTCCTTTCTTTGACAAGGTCCTGATGTCCTTTGATGTTACCGTCGACAATGATTAATTATTGACACTGATGTAGGTGTCGACAATGATTAGTTATGAACACTGATGTAGGTGAGGACGGTTTCCTTTCTTTGACAAGGTCCTGATGTCATTTGACGTTACCGTCGACAATGATTAGTTATTGACACTGATGTAGGTGTCGACAATGATTAGTTATTGACCCTGATGTAGGTGAGGACGGTTTCCTTTCTATGACAAGGTCCTGATGTCCTTTGATGTTACCGTCGACAATGATTAGTTATTGACACTGATGTAGGCGAGGACGGCTTCCTTTCTTTGACAAGGTCCTGATGTCCTTTGATGTTACCGTCGACAATGATTAGTTATTGACACTGATGTAGGCGAGGACGGCTTCCTTTCTATGACAAGGTCCTGATGTCCTTTGATGTTACCGTCGACAATGATTAGTTATTGACACTGATGTAGGCGAGGACGGCTTCCTTTCTTTGACAAGGTCCTGATGTCCTTTGATGTTACCGTCGACAATGATTAGTTATTGACACTGATGTAGGTGAGGACGGTTTCCTTTCTTTGACAAGGTCCTGATGTCATTTGACGTTACCGTCGACAATGATTAGTTATTGACACTGATGTAGGTGTCGACAATGATTAGCTATGGACACTGATGTAGGTGAGGACGGTTTCCTTTCTTTGACAAGGTCCTGATGTCATTTGACGTTACCGTCGACAATGATTAGTTATTGACACTGATGTAGGTGTCGACAATGATTAGTTATGAACACTGATGTAGGTGAGGACGGTTTCCTTTCTTTGACAAGGTCCTGATGTCATTTGACGTTACCGTCGACAATGATTAGTTATTGACACTGATGTAGGTGTCGACAATGATTAGTTATTGACACTGATGTAGGTGAAGACGGTTTCCTTTGTTTGACAAGGTCCTGATGTCCTTTGACGTTACCGTCGACAATGATCAATTATTGACACTGATGTAGGTGAGGACGGTTTCCTTTGTTTGACAAGGTCCTGATGTCCTTTGATGTTACCGTCGACAATGATTAGTTATTGACACTGATGTAGGCGAGGACGGTTTCCTTTCTTTGACAAGGTCCTGATGTCCTTTGATGTTACCGTCGACAATGATTAGTTATGAACACTGATGTAGGTGAGGACGGTTTCCTTTCTATGACAAGGTCCTGATGTCCTTTGATGTTACCGTCGACAATGATTAGTTATTAACACTGATGTGTTGAGATGTTGATCTGACATGGAAATGTCACCTACCCCTCTTGACTGACCCCCACGATCAGCATTTCATAGGTGAGGGCGGCGGTGGTGCCCCTCAGCTTCCTCTCCTTGGCCAGGTCTTTGTAGACGTCAGGATCATCATCAGGGTGGGCGCACAGCGAGCCGGGAAACCCCCCGAACTTTCGTTCGAATATCGCATCCGCTGGAGCCTGCAGAAATTGTGGTGTGATAAGACAAAAGTCAGAATTCTCACATACAAAGACCTACTTGCAAACATGGGCGTACGAATGTAGGTCTACGCATATGGGTGCAAAACACATACACTCACATTCACGCATGCATACACTCACATAGCAATGTATTATACATGCACGCAGAAACAGACACGCGCACACACATACACACAAACACATGAGCCTCGATTATCTTAATCACTAATATAACAAGGATAGATTCTTACAGCTGTGTTACAACATTTTACCTGAAGTAATTATTTTTCCAGTTCTTGGTGTGTCCTTGAAATACCATCTTGACTTTCTAAGCCATTTTGGTTCTTTTATTCATAGATCTCACGTTCAAAATCTTAAATCCAAGAGACAGTTTTGCTATCTCAATCAATCAATCTTTTTATTGTCCATTTTACAGGAAATTCTTTTCTGATCAACTCTGATAAATTCTCATCGTTCTTTCAATTTTATCAGCGTTGGCCTAATTAACCCCTTGACTGCCAGAGAAAATTTTAAAAACAATCATTGGGCAAATCATGCCATGAAAAAGACAACTGATAGAGCCAATCTGGCAAAATGGTCTGGGGATATAACTCTCTTGACTGTGTTAGAGCAAAAGCCAGCATATCAGGGTTATTCCTCTTCATCTGGTGATGTAATCAGTGATGTCATCAGGTCAGTACGTAATACGTTGGTGGCAGTCAAGGGGTTAAGCTACTCATAGCAAACCTGTGCTTGAATCTACTTCGAATTATCCCTGGAATTATTATGAACTAGCAGCAACACCCCGTGGCTGCTATGCCCCGCGCTCGCTTCGTTTTGCGGCAGCTGTTCCCCGGCACAGGTCTTTAGAGTAGCAGTTGCCAGGATAGCACTTCGAAATGTCTCCCACTGTAGTCCATGTTTACGGAGCCCCCTCGGCTCTCACACTCACTGTGGTATTGGCTCCTTCAAAATGTCTTCCACTGCATTCCCCTGTCAATGCTGATCACAAATATATATGGTTGTAGCGGTCTAACGCCAACGGTTTTGAAACTATGATCACTTGCTTTCGGAGCCCCCTCAGCTCTCACTCTCACTGTGCTATTGGCCCCTTCAAAATGTCTTTCACTGGGTTTCCGCCGTGATAATGATCATGAATATATATGGTTATATGGATCCAACGCCAACGGTTGTTTTAAAAGTATGGGCACTTTTATCCGGACAGGCCGTCATGTACAAATGTAAATGTTTTCAAGGTCAAGGTCAGCATGTTTGTATTTGTTTCTGTGGGACCATCCCTGCACTGTGGTACAGCATCAGACAACATTTGAGGTCATTCTGTCCACTGGTTCATGAGATACAGCTCGAACATGAAATATATAACACAAAAAAGGAAATTTCGGTTTTGTGAGTCTTCCTTGGCGGAGGTTGCCCTGGAGGTTCCCTATTCATGATCTGAATAGTTTGTGCCATGATGATCAATAATATATATAGCTATAGGGGTCTATGGCCAACGGTTTGGGCACAATCGCATGAACACACACACACACACACACACACACACACACACACACACACACACACACACACACACACACACACACGCACGCACACACACACACGCGCACGCACACGCACACGCACGCACACACACACACACACACACACAAGCCGATCATAGTAGTCATGATAGTTAGCGAACGTACACACATGTACATGCGCATGTACATATGTGTAGGATAAGACAGGGTAAAAAGCCCATGGGCGGGTAAGAAGCCCACGCCAATTATCTCATGAAATGAAGCAAATTTCAGTCAAATGTTGCCCATGAGACGAGTATTAATGTTTAGCGTTCGTCTCATGGGCAAAATTTGACTGAAATGTGCTTCATTTCATGAGATAATTGGCATGGGCTTCTTACCCGCCCATGGGCGTTTTACCCCGTCTTCCCCTGTAATGCAAGTTTTAATAGCAGCAGCTGTCACAGAAGTAAAAGAAGTAGTAAAACTACCATAATTATAGTTATTCATGAACTATATTCTCCACCACACTTCCCAGTCGTTCACCTTAATGACGATGCCAGGTTTGAACACCTGGACGTCTTCCTCCTTGGTGTAGTTGTAGGGCCGGAACTTGACGCCCGCGTTGCATTCTGGGACCCAGACGACAGCAAAGTTGTCCACGGGGTCAAAGTAACACTCCAGGCTGACTCCGTTCCACTCCTCGTGAAGGGGACCCCCGAACGGAGAGTGCGAGTGGTCTGTCCCCACTATGTACTGGTAGGAAGAGTAAGAATAGGTTGTGCCATGATGATCAATAATATATATGGCTATAGGGGTCTATATATCAAAAGTTTTTAAACAGATCCACACTAGGTTTTACTCTATGTTTACTTTCCTTTCCATTAGGCTACTCTTCTGTCTCCTCAGCTTTCTAATTTTTTGTCTTCTTACTACCCCCCAAAGTGCAGCAGAATCTTCAGCCTGATGAAGTTGGCTGCCTGAGGCGAACAAGAAGAATAAGAAGAATAGAAAAGAGTTCAGTAGGGTGAAAAGGAGGAAAATATCAGACAGAAAGACAGGAAAGAAATAATGACAAAATAAAAACGGTTGATGTTACACTCTTTGCTAATTCTGTACCAAATCTCGTGGACGGGGCCCCCGAAAGAAGAGTGAGAATTATCTGATTTCACTCACAATGCACTGTTTAGGTTAGTAAGTCAAGAGATCATATGGTAATTAGGATGAAAAGAAAGTAAAAGACAACGCACAAAGAAAAGAGAGAATACTTGGTTGGAAAGAAACACCACTCTACGATCATTTCATTGAATTTGAGCGAAAACACTTTCCGACTCTGGTGTGTTCATGGTTGGTTTGGTTCTGAGTATGAACAAAACTGAGCATTTCATTTGATGATTCGTAAATGGGGCCGCACCGCAAACATGGATCCCAGGTTTCCCCTCTTTTTGTCAACCAGGCTAAAACACGCGCGTCACTACACACACGGACACAAAGATACACACACACAGACACGTCTCTCTCTCTCTCTCTCTCTCTCTCTCTCTCTCTCTCTCTCTCTCTCTCTCTCTCTCTCTCTCTCTCTCTCTCTCTCTCTCTCTCTCTCTCACTCTCTCTCTCTCTCTCCCTCTTTCACTCACACACTCTCTCTCTCTTCTTCACCTGATACAGGTCTCCATCCAGTATGCCCACTTTCTTGATGTCCAGGGAGATGAAGTCCCCCCTCTGTCTGTCCCCCAGCTTGATAGACACGTCGAAGCCCTTCTGGTAGAACGCCCCGTAGTCTGTCACTGAGCTGATGGCAAACACCTGAAACACCCACATGTGTGCACGCCAGGCAATAGTTTCCAACCATGATAGCAGAGAGGGGTAGATGCTATTCCGGTGGGCTGGGTTAGAATTTGGTTATAGTGCGGATGTCTTGTCAGGAGTACATTCCCACTCTCTCCGCCAAAGGGAATCGAGAACAGCTGGCGTTGGGGAAGGTCCCCAAAGGCCGACCCATCCGTTTGGCTGCAGCACCAGAGCCAGTGCAAAGGCCCCCTAGTTTGAGAGTCATAGTCTTCCACGAAAGACTCAAATGTACCGTGATTTGCCATCACTGTATAAAACCTGTACTACATATAGCATAAGATATAAAATAACATTCTTGTAACACTTTTCGTTTTAGAGGTATGAGCATTGAAAGTTGGTAGGGTGACTGTCGGTCATTTTGAGAAATCACAGTCCAACGTTTAGCCTAGCTGAAGACCATGCATCAACCCAATCATTACAAAGCAGTATTTGGTAGTGTTTAGAGACCATAATAAATATCATCCTTTATAACAAAAATATGAAATATGAGATGCTAGAGAGCACGAAAATACTCATAACTCAAATTTGAAAAAAACCATTTAATGAGATTTTTGACTTTGCAAGCCTGATATGAGAAGATAGCCCATCTTAATATCCCTTTCGTGGTGCTGGGTCACATATTAACCCATTAAATCCAAGCATTAACCCTTTACCTCTATAGCACACAAAGGAAAGCCCTGTCCCGGGTCACTGGCGGTGTTTCTGGTGATGAAGTAGGTCAGCCGATGACGACACGGCAGTGACACCTTAGCACGTGAACCGGCGAATGACACCACATCTGGGTCAAGACTGGCGATGCACAGATGTTCGTCTGCACAGAAAGCCAACAACATTCCACAACATGTCTTTATCATCGTCATCGTCGCCGTCACTGTCGTTGTTGTTGTTGTCATCATCATCATCATCATCATCATCATAATTGGCGTCGTCGTCGTCATCATCATCATCATCGGCGTCGTCGTCGTCATCATCATCATCCAAAAGATATCATCACCATCGGCGGCGTCATGGTCATCGTCGTCGTCATCATCATCATCGTTGTCGTCGTCGTCGTCGTCGTCATCATCATTATCATCATCGTCATCGTCGTCATCATCATCATGCTTTCGATGCTCAATGCTTTCAATTTCAGTCCTACGGTTGTCCAACTGTGACGACGCCTTTGAGGCACGACTCTGATGAAATCCTACTAGTTTCCTTCATGCGGACCCCAATGCACCAATGTGATGTAATACAGTGAAACCTTCCTTATAAGACCTTCACAAATCACCCCAAATACGGTCTTAAATCGGAGGGAGTTGTATAAGGGCGGAAATGTTAATACTTAGGAAGAGGGGAAAGTTACGGAGGTTCCACTGTTTCTCATACATCAATACGTCACTTCATCAGATTCCTGTACGGGGGTCTACAAACATAGCGAACAAAACTAGTAAGATTCCATCAGATTGATTTAGACAGTTGGTTAGATGTATGCCTCACATACGTCACAGTTGGACAGCCGTAGTAATGTAGTTGGTAGTGTAGAGCATGGTCTTTACCTTCTTTGACACAGGCGATGTAGCCATCGCCTTTGGGACGATGGGGCGGGCAGACACACTGGTTCTGAACGCACCCGGCTTCTCTGATGCAGTGACGACCGTTCTTGCACTTCTGGCCAGAGGCTGCGTTCAGAACAAAGTACCCATTGTCTACATTTAAACACATTTGTATTCTTATCTAGTAGTTCCTGTGTATGGTTTTACAAAACGGTTAGACATCATATATTTTGGCTTGAAAACGTAGGTGCATGCTTCCCCACAAGTTCTTTTTTAATTCATATGTTTCAGGATTTTTGTTTCAATGCGCATGATGAATAAACGGACAGAACACAGCTAGAAAAACAAAATTAACATCATGCACGTTCATGCACTACACGCCTTGAAGCAGGTATGCCCATGAACAAGTGCGCGCGCGCGTGTGCGCGCACACACACGCGCGCGCGCGCGCAGGCACACACAGACAGACAGACAAACACACAGATACACAGGCACACAGATACACAGGCACACAGATACACAGGCACACAGATACACACAGATACACAGGTAAATATCTATACCTGACCTGACTTACCTCCTGCACCGACCCTAATGTAACCGGCCAAACTTTTGGTTTCAGTGGGAATGTCGTCATCGGGAGGGGTTATTGCTGCTCTGGGGGAGAGCAGCATGCACAGCCACACCAACATCCACAGGCCATTTCCAGCAAGGAGCATCCTTCTAACAGGTCTTTGTACAAACAGTTGTTCCTCACACTGCGCTAGGAAAACAAAAAGCCAAAATGTACCTCAAGTTCAAGTTCAAGTTCAAGTATACTTTAATATCTCCAAAAATAGAAATTTAGGTTAGTAGTAGTAGTAGTAGTAGTAGTAGTAGTAGTAGTAGTAGTAGTAGTAGTAGTAGTAGTAGTAGTAGTAGTAGTAGTAGTTATTAGGGCTATAAGTGGGCCTCGCGGCCCTTTTACGCCCTTTCTCGTTTGTGACTTTGATTTGTTTCAGGGTGGCTTGCTTTCTACAGCTAAAACTATAAAATTTAACAAAATTATGGAATGGACTTTTTCTCTCCTTTTTTTTTTATTCATCAAAAGTATTATAAAAATTTGACATAATTGTGTCTTTGTCCAGAAGATTTTTGAATATATTTATGTTAGGTGCAGCCTTAATGTTAGTTGACAAGTTATTCCAGTATTGGACAACTCGGTTAGAAAAGAAAAACTTGCGGATGTTAGTAACTGATCTTCTTAAAAATAACTTATCTGTACTATTCCGTGTCATGTTTGTGATACTTTTAGCAAAAAGGTAACAACATGACAGAGATAACTGAAAGAACACTAATCAAACGTGTGAAACAAAATTATACCAACCAAATAATTATCATTAAAATTGATTACATCAACTTAGGAATGTGCACATTTAAAACACAGAGAGAGAGAGAGAGAGAGAGAGAGAGAGAGAGAGAGAGAGAGAGAGAGAGAGAGAGAGAGAGAGAGAGAGAGAGAGAGAGAGAGAGACAGAGACAGAGACAGAGACAGAGAGAGAGTGTATGAGAGAGAAGATCAATGACCATTATTAACTTATAGCAGTCGATCAAATAACAAAATTTGGAATACATCTCGTCATCAACAATCAATACACATGATAATAGTATCTCCACACATTACAATTACTGCAGTCAGATAGCTGTTACTATTCAATCAGAACAAGATAGAATAAG
>CM065681.1:93344039-93354039 GCA_017654935.2 Phymorhynchus buccinoides
AGAGAGAGAGAGAGAGAGAGAGAGAGAGAGAGAGAGAGAGAGAGAGAGATTGATTGATTGATTGATTGATTGATTGAATTTTATTTATAGAGGGTAATAGAGTAAGCAATAACATGCTTTTTTACATCCAGCCCTCTGGACAAAATACATATATAAAAGTAGAAAATGGAAAACGAAAATAAACACATACAAAGTAATATAAAGCATGCAAAAAAACATCCCTATATTGTAACACATCAATAACAAAATCAAACCTATTATTATTAACTATACTAATTATTAACATTCAAAATGTGTGAAGTAAGCGCATACACACGTGAAAATAAAACCCAATCCTACTTTTCACATTCATCTTTAAACATTCAAAATAGAGAAATGCACAAACATAAAAAATACCTCAATCATACTTCATCATTAAAATGTACTTATTTGAAAAGAAACCCATGCATATAATAAGTCAAACATAGTATTACTTTACCTACTCATCTTAGCATGCACAATTTAAAATGTAAATACATGTACCCATGGCAACATGAAGCTTATTCCTACATTCCATTATTCATTTTTAGCATGAACATATTAAAAAGTAAACACACACTCGTAACAAAAGCAAACCTAGTCATATTATTTGCAAGCGAATACACATATTAAAAGGTAAATACTGTTCATACCGAAATCAAGCCTGAACCTACTTTCTAGTCCTCATCTTTAACACGCACATAAGTCAAACTTAACTCATCACAAAATTAAAACTAATCCTTATTTTACATACTCGTAACATGTACACATTTTAAATTTAAAGCCGATACACATAATAAAATCAAGCCTAAGCCCATTTTACATACTAATCTTAAAAATACATCAAGCTTAAATGTAAGCACATACACATGACGGAATAAAACCAAATCCTATTCTACATACTCATCTTTAACATGCACGCATTTTGGAGTAAACACTTATGCATAACAAGATGAAACCCAATCCTATAATAATAATAGTAGCAATAATAATAATAATAATAATCAAAATAATAATAATTCATATAGCGCTAAAACTCCATATAGTAGTATGCTCGTTGCACGTTACAAAAGCAACAATGAAAGATGAAAAACATTAATTAAAATCAACAAGAAAGTCATACCACCAACATTCGAATACAAAGAAATAAAGCAACGAAATAACATGATTTTCACTCACAAAGACATCCACCCTCGTTCACCAAGCACTGTCACTCTCTCATTACACATCACACTCACAAAAACTAATAAAAATGTAAACAAGTAACCGGAAGGAATGCACCAATTAATACGTGCGTACACACGGCCCATACTCTCTCTCTCTCTCTCTCTCTCTCTCTCTCTCTCTCTCTCTCTCTCTCTCTCTCTCTCTCTCTCTCTCTCTCTCTCTCTCTCTCTCTCTCTCTCTCTCTCTCTCTCTCTCTCTCTCTCTCTCTCTCTCTCTCCTCCCCCCTCCCTCTCTCTCTCTCTCTCCCCTCCCCCTCTCTCCCTCTCTCTCTCTCTCTCTCCCCTCCTCCCTCTCCCTCTCTCTCCCCCCTCTCTCTTTCTTTCCCTCTCTCATCATACAGGATCACCAATACAATATATCAAAAAAACACTTTTCGTTACATAAATATAAACATTCTGGCTAAATCACAATAAACAAAATAAAACAATATAAGCCTAAAGAAAAAAGAAAGAAAAAAAAGAAAAAGAAAAGTGTATACTAAATAATTATTTTATGACACTAAACACACACTGGCGCGCGCGCACACACACACACACACACACACACACACACGCCACACACACACACACACACACACACACACACACACACACACACACACACACACACACATACACACACACACACACACACACTAAGACAGAGATACAGAGAGCGACACACAGAGAGAGAGAGAGAGAGAGAGAGAGAGCAACAGACAGACAGACAGACAGACAGAGACAGAGATAGATAGACTGAGTGAGAGAGAGAGAAGCATATCTAACACACTCATCTTTAACAATCATAACATTATAAACACAGCCGATAAACACCGATACATGACAAAGTCGAGCCTAGTTACTTGTAGGCCTACTTCGCATACTCAACTAAAAATAAACTTAAAAGTAAGCACACACACACGTTATAAAATCATAGTAAATACATATCCATAACATCATCAAACTTAATCTTACTTTATATAAGTATTTATTTATTTATTTTTAGCACGCACAAATTTGTAAATTAACATACATACTCGACAAAATCAAACTTAATCCTACCTTATACACTCAAGTTTCAAATATACACTCAACTAACAAAACAAATTTAAAAGTAAGCATATGCACATGTCAACAGCAAAAATAAATCCTACATATCATCTTAATTTTTAACAAATATAAAAAACGACACTAATAGTTTTATATATAACATGAGAAAATCAAGCCTAAGCCAACATTACACACTTGTCTGTAAAATGCAAAAAATAGAATAAAACACATACACATTATTAAATCAAACTTAATTGTGCTTAACATAGCCAATTTTAACATGCATCCTTTATACATGACAGATCAAAACAAGGTAATGTTAGACGCGCAAAATATTCATGAGTTAAAAAGTAAACACATGTAGGCATCATGATAAATAACAGTGCATAGAGAGAGAGAGAGAGAGGCATACGTGATGTTCATGAGAGTAGAAAAGGGAGATAACAGGTGGTTCAAGCATGTATCTCCTCTAGTTAACTCCCTTGGATGCCACATGCGAAAGATGCATCGGTCCTTCCGTGCATGTTTTCACTATTAGGACATCATGTAGTTTAACCACCACCCCATCACCCCACAAACAAAATATGCCTATTATTTTCAAACTTATTGATCGATGTTTTAAAGAGCTTACCCTGTGAAATACTATCATTTAACAATTTAAGAAATAGGTTCAACCAGACATTTTGACTGATAAAACGTAGAGAAAACGGGGAGGGGAGGGGGAGGGGTACTCAACAACACTGTCCTTGTGTTTAAGAGAAAATTAAGACATCTACAAAGGTATTCGAGAAAATGTGCGAGCCAAATTTAATCTGCTGAAAGGGCAATGGAGAGTTTTTGTGACTCCCATAAAGAACAAGAAAACAGGTGGCTGGCTGGAAACATCTGCTGAGTTGCCAATAAGTGTGTGTGTGTGTGTGTGTGTGTGTGTTCCCTTTCCATGGAATTTTTCTTTATCTTAAACTTTATGTGGCGATTGAAGATGTGTCTGTGTGTGTGTGCTTGAGTCAAGAGAGTCACTAAATGTATCTACAAGTCATTTACGCCTTTTCCACACACGCACACACCCACGCGCACGCGCGCCACGCACACACACACACACATACACACACGCACTTGCGCGCGCATGCATACACACAGGCACTAACATAAACATACACACCTGATCCTTTGTGAAAACACAGACAATACAATACAATAGAAAGCAATACAATGCGCCACAATACAATAATGTGCAATACAATACAATACAATACAATACAATACAATACAATACAATACAATACAATACAATACAATACAATACAATACAACACAATAAATACAATTCTGTGCAATGCAAATACATTGCAATTCAATACAATGTAATGCAATTTAATATTCAAATTTATTTCAAAATCACTTTATTATCTCTCAAGGAGAAATTTCGTCCAGGTGCTGTACAACAGAAGCATTGACATTCAGCGTGCATAAATATAAGCACATTGACATTCAGCATGCATAAATAAAAGCACATTGACATTCAGCGTGCATAAATATAAGCACATTTTGGATGATATGTCACATGAGTATTACAAAGATGAATAACATGATAAAGACATTGACATTTGACATGCATGAGCATAAAGTACATATTTTAGGATTACACCGGCCACATGGATACATAGACTACAACATAAGGTAGAATATTTCAACACGAGCAGACATTCAAAAGGATCATGAGCTTAGGAGGTGGGTGGATCTGGGGATGAAAGATTTCTGTGCCCTGGAGTTAATTTGTAGCGGTGTCCCGAAGGTGGTAGTTCAGAGTGACTGCACAAAACATGGGAGGTGTCATTCGCATTCTTCCTGGGTTTTCAATGCAATACAATGCAATTCAGTGCAATACAATGCAACACAATACAATGCAACACAATACAATACAATACAACACAATATAATAGAATGCAATGCAATACAATGCAATACAATTCAGTGCAATACAATGCAATACAATACAACACAATACAATACAATACAATGCAATACAATACAACACAATACAACACAACACAATACAACACAATACAATGCAACACAATATAATAGAATGCAATGCAATACAATACAATACAATACAGTGCAATACAATGCAATACAATACAATACAATGCAATACAATGCAACACAATACAATACAACACAATATAATAGAATGCAATACAATGCAATACAATTCAGTGCAATACAATACAATACAATACAATACAATACAATACAACACAATACAATACAATACAACACAATACAACACAACACAATACAACACAACACAACACAATACAACACAATACAACACAATACAACACAACACAATGCAACACAATACACAATAACACAACACAATACAATACAATACAACACAACACAATACAATGCAATACAATACAATACAACAATACAATACAATACAACACAACACAATACAATACAACACAATACAACACAACACAATACAACACAACACAACACAACACAATACAACACAACACAACACAACACAACACAACACAACACAATACAACACAATACAACACAATACAACAAAACACAATACAACACAACATAACACAATACAACACAATGCAACACAACACAACACAATACAACACAATGCAACACAACACAACACAACACAATACAATACAACACAATGCAACACAATACAACACAATACAACACAATACAACACAATGCAACACAACACAACACAACACAACACAATGCAACACAACACAACACAATACAACACAATACAACACAATACAACACAACACAATACAATTCAATGCAAAATAGACCGCTTTGTCGTTTCCAAGCATGGCTGACAGATAGCAGAGGGGGTAACTGCTATTTTGGGCGGCTGGGCTACAATTTGTTTCTACTGAACGTGCCTTGAATGCAATTCAATACTTAACTCGAAATGCACTGTGACAGTGAACCCGGCCAGAGTTATGCCTCCCCGACACACACACAGAAAATTCATTTAAAAAAACACATGTTTGCATACTGTAATGCATAACGAGCACACTAACCAACGCATGTCATGATGTGCGAACTTCAGTATCTGCCTATGTAGCTCTTGTATCCACACCCCCATCCCCACCCCCCACCCACCAATAGGGCATTAGCCGCGTGCCGGCGACCTTGAATTTCACTGAGTTGAATTTAGAGAAAGGTCCGCGTAACTCGGGCAGAACGAGTGCGGGCAAATTAGTAGTCTAGTATAGAGAACGAACACTCGTGGCAAATGCCCTATCCCCCTGAGGTTAAACTACTCTAGCTTCCCTTGTCTCGCTCCCCCCTGAAGGACTGGCCAACGCTGTGACACCAGTCAGAGAGCACTGTCTAGACAAAGCGCTTACCTGCAGCACACAGGTAGACAATATCACAGCACTGGCTGAAGAAGGGTTCCCCTATAGTGCTGAGGTATAGATTAAAAAGTATTCATTTAAAAATTCAACATAAATCAGCAGGACCATGAAAATTGAGTTGAGCCCTTGTCAATACAGAGTCTACGCCTCTGATAAATTTAATTAAAATCCACTAAGTAGTTTGTGAGAAAATCGGACCTGTCTAGATTTTTTAAACATATTCATTAAAAAGATCAGTAATAATCAGCATGATCATGAACATCGACAGGAAGCTTCCTTAGTAAGGTGTTGATATCTCTGCTTAATTTGATCAAAATCCGTCCAGTAGTTGGTGAGATAATTGATGCACAGACACACAGGCAGACAGACACACAGACACAGAGACCAAAACCAATACCCTTCCTCTGTGGTAACGCGTTCACCTCGTGTCAAGTAAACCCGGGTTCGAACCTGGGTACAGGGGATTTTTCCTCTCACTTTGCACTAGGCCTTACGATCTGAATGTGGAGTCTTTCGGATGAGACGATAAACTGAGGTCCCATGTGCCCATGCACTTAGCACACGTTAAACCCAGTGGCAACACAAAAGTTGTCATTTGGTCAAAATTTACGCCACCCCCCCTTTCCTTCCTCATCACTAGCCACACAAAAGATCGCATGCAAAAACAATGGGTGGCGCGCCTCTGGCTGCGACGTGTTCTCCAGGTGGGAGCAACCCGAATTTCACAGAGACGCCTCTGTGACTATAAAGTACCTAATACCTAATACCTAATACCTGGTCAGGTAATTACCTCTCAGCCGACACTGACTTGCGCCTAGAGATGGCTTTCCAGTTAGCTGCTTTTATTGACAGCTTTTACCGTGTTGTTGTTTATACTTCCCTAATTGGCACTAAAAACTAATTGTTGTTTAGCGTAAACTTAATCCGTTTTTATTCATTGTGAATGGGTAATTTAAAAAAACAGTAGATCGATTGACTTAGCTCCCTCCATCCACCCACCTACTAAACCTTCTTTAACACATCGATTCTGTCCTGAAAAATAGAACTAGTGCTCCAAGGGCTAGTTTCACTTTGCCCGTGTGAGTGTGGCAGATGTTTGCCCCGCGTGTGGCCATTCAACCCGCCCACAGAATGGGACTTGTGACTCTCTCTCTCTCTCTCTCTCTCTCTCTCTCTCTCTCTCTCTCTCTCTCTCTCTCTCTCTCTCTCTCTCTCTCTCCCCTCCCTCTCTTTCATGACCTGAGGGGGAAAAGCGTTTATTATTTATGCTTATTCAGTTATCCTCAATAAACATTCGAGTTTCATTCAAGTTTCTCTCTCTCTCTCTCTCTCTCTCTCTCTCTCTCTCTCTCTCTCCTCTCCCTCTCTCTTTCATGACCTGAGGGGGAAAAGCGTTTATTATTTTGTGCTTATTCAGTTATCCTCAATAAACATTCGAGTTTCATTCAAGTTTCTCTCTCTCTCTCTCTCTCTCTCTCTCTCTCTCTCTCTCTCTCTCTCTCTCTCTCTCTCTCTCTCTCTCTCTCTCTCTCTCTCTCTCTCTCTCTCTCTCTCTCTGTTTCTCTCTCACACACACATAAACACATACACACCCACAAACCCATCTGTGCACCCACACTCACACGCACAGAGAGAGAGATGATGAGAGAGAGAGAGAGAGAGAGAGAGTGAGAGAGAGAGAGAGAGAGAGAGAGAGAGAGAGAGAGAGAGAGAGAGAGAGAGAGAGAGAGAGAGAGAGAGAGAGAGAGAGAGAGAGAGAGAGAGAGAGAGAGAGAGAGAGAGAGAGAGAGAGAGAGAGAGAGAGAGAGAGAGAGAGAGAGAGAGGGTCAAACAATTAATAATTTTATCAAAAAGTACAGATGGGTGTTGAAATGTTAATAGTGTATGTGCCTGCTTGCAATCTTTTCTCTAATGACTAGCAATACTACTTAACATTTTTGGCTTGACTGGACTGACTGACTGACTGACTCACTTGACTGACCCGAGAAGAAGGTCAGTACTGTCTCCAATATAACTCTGGGTCTACAGCAAACGGTTTTCGATGTTGGTCAACCTACAATCGGTCTTGTTTGTTGTTGTTTTTAGACATAATGTTGGCACAGAAGATTTGTACCCTCAAGAGTCTCCTCACTGCACTCATTTGGCAAAAATAATATGTAACGTTCTTGGGGTAACAGTATAGTGAACTGTTCTTGAGTTCTGTTGCCTTTCTTTGTCAGTGGTTCCTTGACATAAGTTGACACTGGAAGTTTGCACTCCCTAAATATGCCTTAATGCGCTAGTTTTTGTTTTCAGCTTGCTTTTGTTCATTTGTTTGTTACACCCTGGCCAAAAGACTCTGGGATCATCGCAACACTACGATCACCATGCCCAAACCCTGGTGAGTTTCTACAGCCTACCACTTTCTTCTTGCGGTCAATGCTTATCAAGGTTTATAAACACTGTTCGTGGGATCTGCAACCAACAGTTTGTGAGTTGCGTTATCGCTTTTTGCGGACAGACAGACAGACAGTGGCACAGACAGGCAGAACATGAGCTTTATATGATAAGATATTGGAGCTGCTCTTCGGCCGTTCAATTGGCTCACACCTTTGCGGGCGGTATGGTGTGTAGTTTAGGGGCTTTAAGTTTAATTACCGAGCATTAAGTTCGCACAACATGTGGAGAAGAAGTAGAGACCCATCGAGGAGGGAAGGAGGGGGAGGGGGTGGAAAGGGAAGGAGGGTGGTAGGGGAGAGAAACGGACAGTTGATTTTCCACTGCTTGATATAATACTTCGTGAATTGAAGGTGGGCTTAACGTCCACTCGGCTATAGAGAACATTAACACATATACATACTTCGTATCAAGTTAGTAAGTGTACTTCCCTTTCTAACGGATGTTTTTGGAAAGGGGAGGGGAGTAAGGGGATGTAAAGGAGCTCAAAATGGACTTATGTGGCTAAGTGGTTAAGAAGGGAGATGTTTTGGTTTTTAAGATTGAGCTGCCATTGCAAGGTGAACGTTGGTTAGTCACAGTGTAGAACAAAAGAGAACAGGAAAATATAAGACATTCTTTTTATTCATTATCATGTCAGCAATAAGTATTTCAAAATAGAGACGACGCCTCTCTCTCTCTCTCTCTCTCTCTCTCTCTCTCTCTCTCTCTCTCTCTCTCTCTCTCTCTCTCTCTCTCTCTCTCTCTCTCTCTCTCTCTCTCTCTCTCTCTCTCTCTCCCTCTACCTCGCGTACTTTTTTGAAAGCTTGAATTACATGTACTTGTTTATTGTATTTTCTATTTATTTTCATATTTGCTGATGACCCTACCCCACTGCCCCCCCTTAACATGGGCAGATGGCACAGTTCAGTAAAATATTGTTCATTGTTCTCTCTCTCGCTCTCTCTCTCTCTCTCTCTCTCTCTCTCTCTCTCTCTCTCTCTCTCTCTCTCTCTCTCTCTCTCTCTCTCAACTGTGATACGCCTCTTTAGTCTAAATTCAGTTTCATCTGCGATCTTGATCACCGAGTGTGTACCCAATTTGCTGAAGTGGCTTACAATCTCAATGGCAGACTTGCCTGATATATAAGCAGCATCATGATGGAGACAGTGCTCTTTTGTCCACTTTTAATCAGAAGCAGGTAGGTAAAGGAAGGGAAGGAATGAAAGATGCGCCTTTCTGCTGTTGTTTACCTCGAATTGACAAAACAAACCAACACTCATAACGACAACATATTCTCTTAAGGTCATATGAAGTTCAGTTTTTTATTTGTTTCCAAAAACAGAGAAACACAACACATCTGGATTCGTTTCTTTGTTTATTTAAAAACTAAACACCAAAAAATGATACCATAGATGCGTATGTTTCCATATGTTTGCCTACCTAGCACACAGTACTTCTCTCAGAAGAGTCAGCTTTGGGGATGGCAATGACCCAGCAGAGCAAACCTGGCTTCAAGGCTGCAGCACGAGAGAGGCAACGTAGCGCCACTAAGATTGAGAGAACCATAGTCCCTGGTCAAGGTTAAGTAAGATTGGGTTTTTTAACAGCCTTGGTCAAGGACTTAGTTAAGTAAGATTGTTTTGTTGTTGTTGTTTTTACACGTGGCAGATACCAAGTTGCCTCTGTCAACGAAAGCGGCTACTACTGCTAGGCCTATTGCTGTTACTGTTGTTGTTGTTGCTGCTGCTGCTGTTGATGATGATGATGATGATGATGATGATGATGATGATGATGATGATGATGAAGAAGAAGAAGAAGAAGAAGATGATGATGATGATGAAGATGATGGTGGTGATGATGATGATGATGACGACGACGACGATGATGATGATGATG
>CM065681.1:93361539-93389039 GCA_017654935.2 Phymorhynchus buccinoides
TTTGTCTGTGTTGATTAAGGCGCATTCGCCGAAATATCCAGTAGTTTTGTTTTGTCTCTTGTGAATAAAATAACGTCATTTTACATTTGTCGTGTAGTTGTTTATGTTGCTTTAGTAGCTACATCGATTTATCGGCAAAGATATAGATTTACTCCACCACCTTCAATTTATCGGTTCTTTCCGTGTAGATTGAGAGCACTTAAACGTTAGGCTACAGTTCTGGTGCGCATGCGTACTGACTGTGACCGGGACTTATTACACCGGAGGAAGTATTTTTCGTGACACCGGGTCTACTTTCTTCAGGAGACTATTGATGCTGGTCTCTCTTTGCTATGCTATAAAAAAAACCCACACTGACAGAAGATGGTACCGGACTGGTACATAGTAAAATATATAGAAAACAAAGTCTCCCGTGATGACAAATGTCAAAGGATTAGGGTCCCTAATTACTGTCTACCTTGTGCTAAAAGTATGTTGTAGGTCTGTGTTTGTAACACGTACATGTTCGTCATAGTTTAGGCAAGGGAAGTGTTTAATCCTACACATAGACGAGAGACGCTGGGACAACGGGGGAAGACAAAGACCTTGTTCCCTTCAAATGTTCTCCCCTTCGAATAAAACTGGAAGTTCAAAAAGAAGACAAGTCAGTCCTACACCTGCTTCCAGCCCTAATGTCCAGCCTCAAAGGTATCCTAAAAAAAAGTATAATAAAAAATAAAATTACGGGAGTTTATGATCCATGCAGAAAGAAAGGGCGACTCCACTGCACCATTTCTAATTTGACACTTTATATGTCCATGCAATGTTACAAGAAAACTGTTCTCGACGAGACAGACAGACAAACAGACAGACATAGTCATCAAATTCCTATACCCAAAGACACACAGAAGACCGACAGATATAGAGAAGGGAGAGAGGGAGAGAGAGAGAGAGAGAGAGAGAGAGAGAGAGAGAGAGAGAGAGAGAGAGAGACGAAACTCGAAATTACTGAAACCAGAAAACCATGTTACTTCTATCTTCAGCCTCAGAAGCCGGGTCTGGTGATCCTGCTGAACAACAAGAAGGTCCAGGTGGTGGGGGACCCTCCCTGGCACGGGGTGTGTCTGGGGCCAGGCCAGGGGGACTTCTTCCACAAGGCGGGCAAGACTCCCTTCAGCAGCGCGCAAACCAACGCCCTGTTCTATGCCCTGCATCATAGGGCTCCACGAAGGTTTGACAGGTCGGTTGGACTCTGTCTCATTATCTCCCCCTGTCTCTCTGGTAAGACCCATTTCAGGCGCCACAAACGTTTGAGTCCATCTCAATGCTGTGTTCTATGCCCTGCATTCGTAAGGCGCCACGAAGGTCAGTTTGAGTCTCTCTCTTTGTCTATGTCTGTCTCTCTGCTTCTGTCTGTCTCGTTCTCTCTGCCTGTCTGTCTCTCTGGCAAGACCACTTTCAGCATTGCGCAAACCAATGCCCAGTTATATGCCCTGCATCGTAAAGCGCCACAAACGTTTGACAGGTCAGTTTGAGTCTGTCTCTGTTGTATGACAATTTACTTCTCTTTTTGTCTAATTCTGCCACCGTCTCTGTCTCTCTTTCTCGTTTTTTTCCCCTATTTCTGGCTCCCAACATGTCTTCCCTATCCCTTAAACGTCTCTCTCTTTGTCTATCACTTTTTCTCTTTCCCTGCATCTCGCTGTTTTGTGTTCCTTTCAAATGGGGACATGGCCTTTACTTCAATAAATTATCGCTATTGTTTATTATTCTGTTTTGTGCACAACAGGGTATGTGTGTGTGTGTGTGTGTGTGTGTGTGTGTGTGTGTGTGTGTGTGTGTGTGTGTGTGTGTGTGTGTGTGTGTGTGTGTCCGAGCGTGTGTGTGTGTGTGTGTGTGTGTGTGTGTGTGCATCCGAGCGTGTGTATGTGTGTGTGTATCCGAGTGTGTGTGTGTGTGTGTGTGTGTGTGTGTGTGTGTGTGTGCATCCGAGCGTGTGTGTGTGTGTGTGTGTGTGTGTGTGTGTGCATCCGAGCGTGTGTATGTGTGTGTGTATCCGAGTGTGTGTGTGTGTGTGTGTGTGTGTGTGTATGTGTGTGTGTGTGTGTGTGTGTGTGTGTGTGTGTGTGCATCCGAGCGTGTGTGTGTGTGTGTGTGTGTGTGCATCCGAGCGTGTGTATGTGTGTGTGTATCCGAGTGTGTGTGTGTGTGTGTGTGTGTGTGTGTGTGTGTGTGTGTGTGTGTGTATGTGTGTGTGTGTGTGTGTGTGTGTGCATCCGAGCGTGTGTGTGTGTGTGTGTGTGTGTGTGTGTGTGCATCCGAGCGTGTGTATGTGTGTGTGTATCCGAGTGTGTGTGTGTGTGTGTGTGTGTGTGTGTGTCCGAGCGTGTGTGTGTGTGTGTGTATCCGAGCGTGTGTGTGTTTCATCCGAGCGCGCGCGCGTGTGTGTGTGTATGTGTGTGTGTGTGTGTGTGTGTGTGTGTGTGTGTGTGTGTGTGTGTGTGTGTGTGTGTGTGTGTGTGTGCAAACGTGCACCTCTCGTTGTGGTTCTTTCCAAAATGGCCTCTCAGGATTACATCCTAAAGGTAAATGGGCTTTTGTGTGCGCAATGTGCTATATGTTGCTGTGCAACATGGTCATGAAGAGGATGGTGGTGGTGGTGATGATGAAGATGATGATGATGTCAATGACAAATAGTGATGAGGACAATGATGGTAGTGACAATCATGATGGTGATGTTGATGATGATGATGATGATGATGATGTCAATGACAAATAGTGATGAGGACAATGATGGTAGTGACAATCATGATGGTGATGTTGATGATGATGATGATGATGATGATGATGATGTCAATGACAAATAGTGATGAGGACAATGATGGTAGTGACAATCATGATGGTGATGTTGATGAAGTACGTGATGACAATGGCTATGATGATGATGGTTATGTTGATTGACGAGTGGGATCATGACAATGACGATAACAATGATGACGACAATGACGAACATGATTATGACAACGACTATGCCGACAACAATGTTTAAACGATATGAATGATTTTTCATTCGTTGAGCAGCAAGCCATGCCGTCAGGCCAAGAAGGTGATCAAGAACTGCCATCGATTCAACGAGACGCTGGCCATTGAGACTTGCGGTTTCCTCCTGCACAATAAGGACACCGTGAAATGTCTACTGGTAAGTCAACGCACAAATCATGTTCTGCATTCATCTTCTTCTTCTTCTCCTTAGGCAGCCAACTTCATCACGTTGAAGATTCTGCTGCACTTTAGGGGGTAGTACGAAAAAGAGAGAAATAGCAAAAGAGTACAAAGCGAAATAATAACATTATGGGGAAAAATAAATTATTGCATGATAGTCAGGAAATAACTGAAGTATTTACAGATACACAGTTGCATTGACTTTATAAATACATGCACAGGAACAAGAATTGTACCACAAGAGAAGAGTATCCTTTCAAATTTATTGTAGGAAGTCACTTAAGTCGTCAATGACCATAAGCATTGTATTTAGCCTTCATCATATAGTAAAAAGCCAACTGTCCGTGTGTGTGTCTGTGTGTGTGTCTGTCTGTCTGAAACACGAAACGGGCCTTATAACTCCACCGTTTTTTGACCGAATCGCTTCAAATTTGCTGTGAGCCCTCACGGGGCGATGGCAACGGCAACCGAGGCGGCCGTATCATTTGCGCCGTTTCGCAAATGCGCGAAACGCGCATCCGCCGGCCTTTCGGCGCCCGTATCTCCGGTATTTCTTGACCGATTGCCTTCAAATTTGGCAGATATATGACCGTGGACGGTGACTATCAATGTGCCAAACCGGAAGCGAATCGATTACTTAGGCGCATAACAGCAGTATGCTGCAAAATGGGCCTTATAACTCCGCCGTTTTGCAACCGAATCGCGTCAAATTTGCTGTCAGGCTTGCTGTCACCGGGGCAAAGCCTGTCAGTAAATTTGAAGAAAATCGGGAGAGCGCGTCACTCTCAGAGCAGCGCCAACGGGAAACGGGCCTTATAACTCTGCCATTTCTTAACGAAATCGCTTCAAATTTGCTGTACTCAGCGTTACCAGTACTTGGCATTACCGTTACTAGGCGTTACCGTTACTAGGCGTTACTGGTACTCGGCGTTGCGCTAGTTAGTTATTAATTCTAACGCATTGTTTTTGTTACAGCCTGATGTTTATAAAACTCGTCAACGTCTAAATTTCTCTTCTGTTAATAAATTAGTACAGTTAATTGACTGATTGGTTTGTTTGATTGTTTGGTTGATTGACTTGATTGAAAGATTGAAGTTTGATTGTATTCTCGATTCATAGTGGTGTGTGTGTGTGTGTGTGTGTGTGTGTGTGTGTGTGTGTGTGTGTGTGTGTGTGTGCGTGCGCGCGCGTGCGCGCGTGTGCGCGTGCGTGTGTGTGTGTGTGTGTGTTGTTCTCTACAGGAAGCCAATGAAGACCCGATGGGGACGTTTCTGTTCTGCCTGCGGTGGATGTGCAAAGGACGGAACAGGAAGTGCAAGATTATGCACAGAGCAGTGGAGCACAACGGGTGCCCCGTCACCAACCGACTGTTCAAGAACATCGGCTGCTCCTTAGAAAAGCTGGAATTCTACAGCAAGCACTTCGCTAGCATCAACCCTTCCTGATTTCCCGACTTTGTGCTTGATATGGGATGAATACTTGGATTTGAAATAAAAGATATAAAGTAAATAAAGTAAGCAATCAAGGAAACAACAACAATCCTAAGCACACATAAGAACACCCCATCCCTCACCCCCCAGAAAAAACAAAAAGGAAAGACAAAACAAGCAATGCACACACACACACACACACACACACACACACACACACACACACATATACACACATTTTTCAGCTCAATCCCTCTCACTCCACATAAAAGGATATATTATATAAAATTCCGAGGTATACTTTCGACAAATACGAATTTAAAACAAAATTGAACTTTTTTAATTGTTGTGACCATTGTTTTGTTCTTTTTTTTAACGTAGGCAACCCTTGTAATTAATAACCTACCGTTTCAGACTGTTTTCAATCCTTAATGCAGCATTAGCAAAATTAATGCTTGTGAACATATTTCCATATGATTTTGATAGTTAACCCTTTCACTGCCGAGGGATAATGAATTTCTTGTATTGGCTGTGTGCCAAGCCAAATTTGTCCTTCAGAGGGTTGCTTCACTGACATGATCTCATCCATTTGTTGATGTCACAAGCAAAACAAAATGATGTAGAAAGGAAAAGAACTGTAGACTTACGTTTTTAAAAGAGTAGGGAACAGTTTATAGTTTCCCCCCCCCCCCCCCCCCCCCCCCCATTTAACTCGCTCAAAATTTGATGACAAAAACACCCCGTGGTAGACATGGTTATAGGCATACAGCACAGTGCAAACGGCCCTGTGATAGACACGGTTATAGCCTAGACATACAGCATAGTGCAAACGGCGCCGTGGTAGACACGGTTATAGCCTAAACATACAGCATAGTGCAAACGGCCCTGTGATAGACACGGTTATAGCCTAGACATACAGCATAGTGCAAACGGCCCTGTGGTAGACACGGTTATAGCCTAGACATACAGCATAGTGCAAACGGCCCCGTGGTAGACACGGTTATAGGCGTACAGCACAGTGCAAACGGCCCTGTGATAGACACGGTTATAGCCTAGACATACAGCATAGTGCAAACGGCGCCGTGGTAGACACGGTTATAGCCTAAACATACAGCACAGTGCAAACGGCCCTGTGATAGACACGGTTATAGCCTAGACATACAGCATAGTGCAAACGGCCCTGTGGTAGACACGGTTATTGCCTAGACATACAGCATAGTGCAAACGGCCCTGTGATAGACACGGTTATAGCCTAGACATACAGCACAGTGCAAACGGCCCTGTGATAGACACGGTTATAGCCTAGACATACAGCATAGTGCAAACGGCCCTGTGATAGACACGGTTATAGCCTAGACATACAGCATAGTGCAAACGGCCCTGTGATAGACACGGTTATAGCCTAGACATACAGCACAGTGCAAACGGCCCTGTGATAGACACGGTTATAGCCTAGACATACAGCACAGTGCAAACGGCCCTGTGATAGACACGGTTATAGCCTAGACATACAGCACAGTGCAAACGGCCCTGTGATAGACACGGTTATAGCCTAGACATACAGCATAGTGCAAACGGCCCTGTGATAGACACGGTTATAGCCTAGACATACAGCACAGTGCAAACGGCCCTGTGATAGACACGGTTATAGCCTAGACATACAGCACAGTGCAAACGGCCCTGTGATAGACACGGTTATAGCCTAGACATACAGCACAGTGCAAACGGCCCTGTGATAGACACGGTTATAGCCTAGACATACAGCACAGTGCAAACGGCCCTGTGATAGACACGGTTATAGCCTAGACATACAGCACAGTGCAAACGGCCCTGTGATAGACACGGTTATAGCCTAGACATACAGCACAGTGCAAACGGCCCTGTGATAGACACGGTTATAGCCTAGACATACAGCATAGTGCAAACGGCCCTGTGATAGACACGGTTATAGCCTAGACATACAGCACAGTGCAAACGGCCCTGTGATAGACACGGTTATAGCCTAGACATACAGCATAGTGCAAACGGCCCCGTGGTAAACACGTGGCAGGCAGTGAAGGGTTTGTGTTTCCAGCATTTCATCATCATGTGACAACCGCATTTACGATTAAATAAGTACTCTATGAGGCAGTCATACACTTTTTCAGTCTTTATTCGGGACTTTCCTCGTGTTGCACTGCCTCTGGGCATTGTCTCCTTGATCGCTCCCACCATCTTTAGTATCCACCAATGTAATGTCCCACATGTGTTTGTTCCAGACCGGAGGACATTAAACGGATTTTTCATTCAATCATACAATTTGGAACAAATAAAAGGGAGTGTGAAGATACTCTGCATTTTGCTCTGATTTATTGTTCCTGTCTGGCTGTCTACATACCGTATTTGTCGGACTATAACTATAAGGAGATACTTGTTTTCCCAGACTGAGACCACTGTGCCTTTGAATATCACTGATATTATAGAAAGAAAATATAGTAACAAAATCTGTAGTGTGTGTGTGTGTGTGTGTGTTGAGAGAGAGAGAGAGAAAGAGTGTGTGTGTGTGTGTGTGTGTGTGTGTGTGTGTGTGTGTGTGTGTGTGTGTGCGTGCGTGCGCGTGCGCATGTGCATGTGTGTTGAGAGAGAGAAAAAGTGTATGTGTGTGTATGTTAAGAGAGAGAAAGAGAGAGAAGAGGGGGGGGGGGGGGGTCTGTCTGTCTGTGAGACTTCAGAATTCAGATACTTTATTTTACAAGAATGAGAATTTAGGCTAGGCCTAGTCTTCCATTCTGTCTTTGGTTCTAAGCATGCAACATGTAACTAACACTACAACTGAACGTTGAGACAAAGAACACATCGTCAACAGAAACAGCAACAGATATATGACAACAACATAGTAGAGAGAGAGAGAGAGAGAGAGAGAGAGAGAGAGAGAGAGAGAGAGAGAGAGAGAGAGAGAGAGAGAGAGAGAGAGAGAGAGAGAGAGAGAGAGAGAGAGAGAGAGAGAGAGAGAGAGAGAGGAGAGAGAGAGAGAGAGCGAGAGAGAGAGAGAGAGAGAGAGAGAGAGAGAGAGAGAGAGAGAGACGCAGACGCAGACTTTTTATTCTTAAAGGCCATAGCCCCTTAGAAGGGGGTACATATATAACAAACAACATATCCTATTACAAAATTAGGTCAAGTTGCAATCATATCCTTACGGACTTTAAATGCTTTATATACATACAAAGACAGTTTCTTAACAGTATTTTCATTAGTTGTTGTTAATAGTAAAACTAATCTGAACAAACAAGGATACTTAGAGTATTTCGAAGGGATTAACTGATCTCTAATATTTTGTAAAACTGGACAAGACAAAACAAAATGAATCTCATTTTCCTCACCTTTATAACAAACAGGGCAAATAAAGTTACTATCATCAACAGGCCTGTAGCGATTAGAATGTACACAGATATCAGAAATACCAAATCTTAATTTTGTCATATAGCATTTCATTTGCCTGTTTATATTCATCATTAAATAAGTTGGAATGCAATGCAACGAGTTTAGCAATTTGTAGAAGCCAAATCGATTACTAGCCTGCATATGGGAACTCCATCTCTGCCAATTAGAATCTATCAATCTTTGCCTAAAGGCACGTATGAACCCATTTACATTCTCTACTCCCTGGTTTTGCCACACATACCCAAACCCGTTTTCATACAATGTTGACCTTACATTAGTGACCCAATTTGTCTTTCCCCTATTATCCAATTCTACTAACATACTATACGCTTTATATGGTAATCTATTGGGCGACATTCTTGTTATTTTGACCCAATAACGAATACATCTAACAACAGATAACAAATAAATAGGAAATCTATTAGTCTCGCCGTAAACTAAATCATTCGGTGTTCGCATTGTCACTCCAAGGAACTTCTTTAAACCAAATAAATGAATTTTTTCAATGTGGATAGCAGCAGATTCGAGTCCCCATAATTCGGCTCCATATTGTACTATTGGTTGAATCTGTGAATCGAAAAGCTTTAAGAACAGAGATAAAGATTCATTATTTAACATTCTCAATTTTTTCATAATGCAAAGTAAAGCACGTTTACCCCTACTAACTAGATCTTTGCAAGCAAAACTGAAACTCAGACGCGTTGAGAAATAAATACCAAGATATTTATATACATTAACTACAGGCATATCTGATCCATTGTATATCCATCTTTCACGTGCTGCAAGATATCCACCCTTTCTAAATACAATGATATTACTTTTCGCTAAGTTAACCTTCAACTTTAATGATGTAGATACTCTAGCTAAATGGTTTAATTGATTATGTAGCCCTACTACTGTTTCTGCTATTAATGCCACATCATCTGCGAGAAGGAGAACAAAAATGTCCAGTGCATCGTTACAAAACAGCGCCCCATGCTTCCCATGTTTATTTATTTCAACTGTTAATTCATTAATAAATAAGGAAAATAGTATAGGACTACAAACATCCCCTTGTTTAACTCCTGAGGTACAGTTTATAAGATCTGTTAAAGCTGATCCATTTCTCACTCTTGCTTTTACTGAGGCATACATGCCCATAATACAGCGGTACAATTTACCTCTAACTCCATGTTTAAACAAAATAGGCCATAATATGCTTCTGTTGAGAGAGTCAAAGGCTTTCTCAAAGTCAATGAAGGCAACATATAATTTACGATTCAAACTAAATTGTTTTTGAACAAAAGCCATAAGAGTAAACATGTGATCTATTGTTGAACGATTTCGCCTAAAACCTGCTTGAAACTCATCAATTATGTTATTTTCTTCTACCCATTGTTGTAATCTTTTATTAATGATGGCACTATATAATTTACTACAAATATTACTTAAAGAGATTCCCCTATAATTATTTGGGTTGTTAATGTCACCTTTTTTATACAATGGAAGAATATTCGACTCAGTCCAACAATCCGGGAACACACCTCTATCAAATAAAGCATTAAAAAATTTAGTTATAAAATCAATTACCAAGTCAGACTTACATGCAAATTTAATCATTTCCCCTATGATCCCGTCAGGACCAGATGCTTTCCGATTTTTTAATTTACATAAGGCCTTCAAAATCTCTTCTTTTGAAATTGGGCAATTTAAATTACCATAATTACTATTTTCAATCACATTACGCTCATTACTATCATTGTCGCAATTTCTATTCATAATATTCTGTTCATTTAAGTCATCAATGTCTTTTTTATCAAGTAGTTCTTTAAAATGGTTGTACCAATGATCTATGCTAATATTATTTTGAGGCTGACTCCTTTTCTTATGAATCTTTCTCATAGTTTGCCAAAACTCCTGTTGATCATACATAGAAGTGACTAACTTGTCAATCATATTATTATTAAACTCATTACATTTTATTTTTAGAAGATCTTTATAGTTTTTTCTAGCATTTGAGTATTCAGCATGATCAGGTGGAGACAAAGTACGACGATATCTAGCCAACAATCTACGTGCTTCTGATTTACTGCTACGACATTCTTGGTCATACCAATCTTCACCAACACTAGCATTTACATTCATTCGTTTCTGCATACAACTAGCAGCATCAGTTACACAACCATTAAATATTTTTAACGCTTCGTTAATATCAGTATCAATCAAGCTTAATGCTAAATTAAAGTTGTGTTGGCTTTCATGAGAATCAATCGCATTACTGAAAGAGTCACTATAAGTCTCATTCCAAACGAATTTGTCAACGAAACGTTTGGTGCTACGGTGTTCAACAAAATTCATATGCGTACTAGAACATGTTAAATAGAATTTTAAAGGCATATGGTCAGAATCTACACGCTCACCCACACACAACACACTATCACGAAAAAGTGCTGCAAACATATCGCATGACATAAGAAAATAATCATTTACACTGCTACCATGTTGAGATATGTATGTGTAGCGACCTTTAAGGTCGCCCAAGAGAGAGAGAGAGAGAGAGACAGAGAGAGAGAGAGCGAGAGAGAGAGAGAGAGAGAGAGAGAGAGAGAGAGAGAGAGAGAGAGAGAGAGAGAGAGAGAGAGAGAGAGAGAGAGAGAGAGAGAGAGAGAGAGAGAGAGAGAGAGAGAGCGAGAGAGAGAGAGAGAGACAGAGAGAGTATAATTCCATCTGCGCCTGAGTAGCTTTAACAAACAAAAACTAACAAGAGGCAAAGCCTTCAAGGAGGACGGTGTCTAAAGTACAAGATTGCCAATACAATGTTAAAGTACAAATGAAACTATCATTAATGGATACAACTAAAAAAACCTTTTTTTTTAAGTGCCCATGCCAAGTATCGACCCAGAACCATTGGCATGAGAGACAGAAGCTCTACGCAATAAGCTATCGAGGCTTTCACTGAGGAATACTTTCTTACCTCATGTTGCCTGTTGAATACTCTAACCCACTAATCTAAAATGTTATCTGTTTGCTATCTGTTTACAGTGTTGTTTTAAGTATATAATTATCAAAATCATTAATGTTGGAAAGCTTGCATAGACATCTATATGTGTGCAAAGTTTGAGCAATGAACGCCTCCTGAGAAAATGCCAAGGTTAAAGTTTGGAGATTGGACCACGGACGCAACACACACACACACACACACACACACACAAACACACACACAGAGACACGAGTGAGCCAAAAATACTTCGGTCCTGTCTATCTTTAATTATAAATAATATCTTTGGATATCTTCGCTATTTCTGTCTCTTCATTCATTTATTGCATATTTTGTAAGACATTTACACAAAAATAAAATAATGAATGTACAATACTAATATATATTTATTACTTGCCTGATAAAAAGAAACTATGGACGGAAATGAAATACAACTACATGTTAATTTAACTAATTTCATTATAAATTGAAAAGCATACAATTTGTTAAACAGTGTAACTTTGACTTAAGTTACAAATTAAAAATACAGTTAATTAGTTCAGCATGATAGATCAAACTAAAATCTATATTTCATAAGCAATAAGGTTTTCTTTATTTTTTTAGTTTAAATAAAAAGAATACCTCCCAGTCTTATTTTTAGAAGAAAATAACAAAAACCAGACGAATCTTTAAAACAATAACATGCATCATAAATTCAATGTTACATCATACAGTTTTGAATATATGTAACATAAAGAACAAATATAAGTAGGTGTTTTTTTTTACCATAAATATATCTATTCTTTTTAAACAAATCACCAAAGATATCATAAAAATTGTTTCATAAAATGTAACCACAATCTAAATCATTTGAAAAAAGCATATATCAGAACTGACAGTAACACTGTCAGTTTCAACAAGTTTATTTTATACATAATCACAGCTGCTTCTAAGAAAAAAATGAAGACTATCAAATACAACAGGATGGTAGAGCCCTTTAAACTGTTCCCCCATGCAGTTCAACACAAAGCACAAAACAAAAAGAATACAAACAGGAACTTGTAGAGCCACTGTTTCAACAACAGAAACGGGCAAAGCTGACATCAAATGTCATTGAATAAACCAAGCCAACGGCTACAGCCAATTAGCTGAGAAATACATTGACACCAAAAGGGTTATAATCTAAAATGCAGGGTAAGACCATGCATGTGCCCCTTGATGCTGAATCACGTTTATTCATAGAAGCATCAGACTCACAAAGAGTGTGTTGATGTGGCTTACCATCTGAATGAAGTGACTCGGGCAACATCAAGCCATACAGTTCAGTAGTTTAATATGAAACGGGACACATTCTGAGAGAGAAGAGGGAGAAAGACAGAAGACAGAAAGAGAAAGAGAAGTGCACAGTCCCTTTTCTTGTTCCCATTTCAACATGCTCCCATCCATACAGAGAGAAGAGGGACAGAGACAAAGACAGAGAGACAGAAAGAGAAAGAGAAGTGCACAGTCCAGTTTTTCAACATGCTCCCATCCATACAGAGAGAAGAGGGACAGAGACAAAGACAGAGAGACAGAAAGAGAAAGAGAAGTGCACAGTCCCTTTTCTTGCATGCTCCCATCCATACAGAGAGAAGAGGGACAGAGACAAAGACAGAGAGACAGAAAGAGAAAGAGAAGTGCCCATGCTCATATACAGAGAGAAGAGGGACAGAGACAAAGACTGAGAGACAGAAAGAGAAAGAGAAGTGCACAGTCCCTTTTCTTGTTCCCATTTCAACATGCTCCCATCCATACAGAGAGAAGAGGGACAGAGACAAAGACTGAGAGACAGAAAGAGAAAGAGAAGTGCACAGTCCCTTTTCTTGTTCCCATTTCAACATGCTCCCATCCATACAGAGAGAAGAGGGACAGAGACAAAGACAGAGAGACAGAAAGAGAAAGAGAAGTGCACAGTCCCTTTTCTTGTTCCCATTTCAACATGCTCCCATCCATACAGAGAGAAGAGGGACAGAGACAAAGACTGAGAGACAGAAAGAGAAAGAGAAGTGCACAGTCCCTTTTCTTGTTCCCATTTCAACATGCTCCCATCCATACAGAGAGAAGAGGGACAGAGACAAAGACAGAGAGACAGAAAGAGAAAGAGAAAAGAGAGAAGTGCACAGTCCCTTTTCTTGTTCCCATTTCAACATGCTCCCATCCATACAGAGAGAAGAGGGACAGAGACAAAGACTGAGAGACAGAAAGAGAAAGAGAAGTGCACAGTCCCTTTTCTTGTTCCCATTTCAACATGCTCCCATCCATACAGAGAGAAGAGGGACAGAGACAAAGACAGAGAGACAGAAAGAGAAAGAGAAGTGCACAGTCCCTTTTCTTGTTCCCATTTCAACATGCTCCCATCCATACAGAGAGAAGAGGGACAGAGACAAAGACAGAGAGACAGAAAGAGAAAGAGAAGTGCACAGTCCCTTTTCTTGTTCCCATTTCAACATGCTCCCATCCATACAGAGAGAAGAGGGACAGAGACAAAGACAGAGAGACAGAAAGAGAAAGAGAAGTGCACAGTCCCTTTTCTTGTTCCCATTTCAACATGCTCCCATCCATACAGAGAGAAGAGGGACAGAGACAAAGACAGAGAGACAGAAAGAGAAAGAGAAGTGCACAGTCCCTTTTCTTGTTCCCATTTCAACATGCTCCCATCCATACAGAGAGAAGAGGGACAGAGACAAAGACAGAGAGACAGAAAGAGAAAGAGAAGTGCACAGTCCCTTTTCTTGTTCCCATTTCAACATGCTCCCATTTCATGCTCCCATCCATACAGAGAGAAGAGGGACAGAGACAAAGACAGAGAGACAGAAAGAGAAAGAGAAGACAGTCCCTTTTCTTGTTCCCATTTCAACATGCTCCCATCCATACATACAGAGAGAAGAGGTCCCTTTTCTTGTTCCCATTTCAGAGAGAAGAACAGAGACAAAGAGAGACACAGAAAGAGAAAGAGAAGTGCACAGTCCCTTTTCTTGTTCCCATTTCAACATGCTCCCATCCATACAGAGAGAAGAGGGACAGAGACAAAGACAGAGAGACAGAAAGAGAAAGAGAAGTGCACAGTCCCTTTTCTTGTTCCCATTTCAACATGCTCCCATCCATACAGAGAGAAGAGGGACAGAGACAAAGACAGAGAGACAGAAAGAGAAAGAGAAGTGCACAGTCCCTTTTCTTGCTCCCATTTCAACATGCTCCCATCCATACAGAGAGAAGAGGGACAGAGACAAAGACAGAGAGACAGAAAGAGAAAGAGAAGTGCACAGTCCCTTTTCTTGCTCCCATTTCAACATGCTCCCATCCATACAGAGAGAAGGGACAGAGACACCAGGATCCATACAGACAGAAACTCTTAGAGAAGGGTGCACATAATTGAAAAAAGGCAAAGTGCAGGCATTTTCATTTCATTTTTACCTGCTTAAAGGATAAGCACGGTTGTCTGTTGAAATTCTGGTAAGATGCCTAAGAAGAAAAAATTTTGTTTAAACATAAACTTAAAAAATAAAGAACTGCATTTGGATAATCCCTAATGACAGAATATGCAAACCATATCAGTAGTACAAATTAAAGTATAAAAATTAATACTAAACAAAATATATCAATGGCATTCTTCAGAGATTTTGTAAAAGAAACACAAAGATACCAACATTTTTAAAAAAAGAAGACATTTACAAATTCAAAATCTTTATATATAAAAAAGTTTGATTATAAACAGTCTACCTGAGTTTACTTTGATGCATTCTGATTTAACACAAGGTCTCCCAATTCAACATTTTATTTCATCTTCTATGTGCAATTATAAACAATCATATTTACTCCTATATATATATGTGCAATTACAAACAGTCATATATTTTGTACCAAAATCCACATGCAGACCTGGCAGATTTCCCCGTGCAATGTGGTGTATTTTCTTTTCATTGCAAGGATACAAATGCCACAATGTGTATTGTTTTTTAGTTTGTTTGGTTAGTTTTTCCATCAGTAAATATACACATTTTTTAAAAAATTCATCCAAAGATTGATATTTTAGGGCTTAAAACAAGATACATATTTCTGGCACATTTAAAAATTTTGAAAAGTTGACTTTTTACCCTATATTTTTACTATTGCAAAATCAATCAATCACCATGTCATTGGTGACAGTCCTGAGATGACCATAGCTGTTCACGGGACTATAATAGACTAACTAACACCATGTCATTATTCAGTTTCTTGAGTTTATCACAGTCAATGGTTGCTTAATTTACAAAATGCTGCCACATTGTCAACAAAATCAAGATTGAAAACTTCATTGTTAACAACCAAAATCACATTTACAAAATGATTTAATGTCATGAAAAATAGATAAGCCAGTCAAGTAACAACAGAAGTAGTAAACATTTAAAATGTAAAATATTAATATGCACAAACTGACAATGATTATGTCAAAGTCAACAATTAAAATATTTAAACCTATATACATGCTGAAAAAATGCAACAACAAAAGTCACTATCAACTGAAACAGACAAAAAAATTATTATTAAAAAACATTAAAAACAAATAAAAATAAAAACCAGAGCTAAATTTTAACTAAAATCTAAATCACAAGAAAGTCAATCTGACTCACTCAATGCCAAAACAAATTAACACTAAAATCCTAAAACTATATAAAAGAAAATCCCACCATTAATATATAAACAAAAATAGTGATATACAGTGATGTTTAACGTGAGCCAACAAAATCAACATAAAACAACATTATTCAATGTCTTCATGTTAGAATTCACTTACCTTTGGTTTCAGTGTCAATTTTACAAACCACCACACACATGTACACACACACACAACACACATGCATGCATGCATGCACGCGCACACACCACATTCTCGTCGTTACAGATTCATCAAATCATTCAAATGTATTCAATTACAAGTTTGTGGTTGAAAACTAGTATGGATGGCAAGTAGATCAGTTGAGTCTTCCAAATCATGTCAGTATTCCTATTCAAAATGGTCCTATGCTACACTCATGTTCAACCACATCAAATCACTGTTCTTTAAAAGTTGCTCACATAATTTGCTGTCATCACAAGCGCTTTTTTCACAGGTCAAGAATCCAATTTATTTGTGCAAAATCGTAATTACCAGTAATAAATTACAGACCAAATGACCACCTTGTGTGAGCAAACCAGTCCATCCACAAATGCAAAACATCCTCAAAACATAGTAGATCCATGGATTTAGAATTAGAGAAAAATGTTGAATGAATGTTCATAGTTTATGCACAGATCACAAGTGTCAGTTGGTTCGCTTAATAATCCAATAAACTCACCGAGGATAAAAGTCGATCACATGGTCCAATTTTAAGAGCTACCACAAATAATGGTATTAGTGAGCTTAACTATAACGTCCTTCTGATGGAGAAACACACACAAGTCAAGGGATAACGCTTGTTGCCATCTCCAAAGTTTTCCACCACAATTGGGTCTCTCACACAACAGCTGGCTGTTCAAATGTTTGGAGAAGATGCCTCACACACAAAGGAACTACCCGCTTCTTGTTTGGCACGACAATAGAACGCTCATCGCATTCGTGAATTACAAGGACATTTTGATAAAGACGCACTCCCATGAGGACTTATTGTTTGATTGAACAACAACAAAACAAAAAAATATATCACTTGTTTCAGGTAAACCAAGATTTATTAGTTATTTTCATTAGTTTTTGAGCATGTACGCCACACCAACACAAGTGTTTTCACGTCAGTATTATAATGCAACACCATGCAATCTTTTCACGGATTGTGCAGTATGTAAAACACACAACTTGGAGAGCTTTGATTCCTTTCACAAAGTCAGCCTCCTGTTCCTGTGACGATCCGATAGCAAGTCTACAGCCACAACATGGATACAATTATTAGCTCATATTCCTGATGGCACGCAATGGAAGCTTGATCCCCTCCTTTCAAGCTGTGTGCCTGTGTTCAGAAGATCCATTGCATCAGTCATTAGGCCTTCAGCCCCAACACAGAGAAAAAGCCCCTGTTCTCTCTAGTCCACCAATCTGCTTCCTCTAAATTTAGCAATCAATAGGTTTGTGCCAGCCAATTATTGGCCAAATCAACACCTCATTTCACTGAAGACATGAGAAATCTCACCATCTAAGGCAGCACCTTGCTGACACTGGAAGATCAGACTGCAGAGCACGTTCTCCAGAGATGCCGGAGCATGATCTCCAGAGACGCTGGAGTGTGTTTTCCATAGACGCCGGATCATGATCTCCAGAGACGCTGGAGCGTGTTTTCCATAGACGCCGGATCATGATCTCCAGAGACGCTGGAGCGTGTTTTCCATAGATGCCGGATCATGATCTCCAGAGACGCTGGAGCGTGTTTTCCATAGATGCCGGATCATGATCTCCAGAGACGCTGGAGCGTGTTTTCCATAGATGCCGGATCATGATCTCCAGAGACGCTGGAGCGTGTTTTCCATAGACGCCGGATCATGATCTCCAGAGATGCTGGAGCGTGTTTTCCATAGACGCCGGATCATGATCTCCAGAGATGCTGGAGCGTGTTTTCCATAGACGCCGGAGCAAGTTCTCCAGAGACGCTGAAGCGTGTCTTCCACAGGTCCCTTCTTCTTGCTTTAAGCATCCTCCATCAGCGTAGTGATGATTCTGATGTCATACAAATGGGGGTTTCCGGAAAGGAATTTCGTCTGTATAAGTGGTTGCTGCCCAGATGATCAGCTCAGGAACAGGAAGGGTATGGGTAGGGTGGGTAGAGGTGGTGGTGGAGGTAGAAAGAGCCAGGAGTAGGGGAGGGGGGAGGGGGTGTGAATATGGGAGCAAAAGAAGGGGGGGAAGGAGAGGGGACCAGGGGCAGTTTAAATCTGGGCTTTGAATTCCTCCACTGAGGCTGATGACACTGCCTCAGGTGGAAGGCTGTTCCACTCACACACAGCTCTTGGGAAGAAAGCAGACTTCCTGTAGTTTGTTTGTGTTGCTGGGAGGAGGTAGGCTGCTGTGTGTGATAGTCGCATCTGGCGAGAAGGTGGATGGGGGACAGGCCTGTGCTGGGCATTGATGGCCACCTCTCCATGGTGGTATTTGAAGAAGGTGGCCAGCCTTGCCAATCGTCGTCTGTCTTGGAGTGAAGGCCAGTGCAGCTCGGTCAGCATGTTGTCCACACTTGATGATCGACGGTGGCGGTTAACGACCCATCGAGCTGCACGGAGTTGGACCTTTTCTATCTTGCCGATGTCTTTGGCAGTGTGCAGGTCCCAGACAGATGAGGCATACTCAAGAGTTGGACGAACAAAGGCCTTGTATGCTGTTTCCTTGGTGCCGAAGCATGTTCTCCAGAGATGCCGGAGCATGATCTCCAGAGATGCTGGAGCACTTTCTCCAGAGATGCCAGAGCATGTTCTCCAGAGATGACGGAGCACGTTCTCCAGAGATGCCGGAGCATGTTCTCGAAATATGCCCCATCTATGAACCCACCAGAAGAGAAGTGTGGCCATCTGATGCTCTGTCGTCAAAGCAGCCAACAAGAGCTGGAGAAAATGACACTGTTCATAGCAAGCACTGGACTGGTCATCTAGACGGCGTTCGACAAGAAGAAGAAGACAGCACTGGCTTTGAGTCTCTAAAGCTGCACATATGGGATGCTGAAGAGAGCAGTATTCGTGCTGCCATGATGATGGTCCATTCAAGGGGTAAGCATGCAGGCAAGGCGGCTAGTTGTTGCTGACCGTGCCTTCCTCGTACAGTTTGTACACCAGCTGGAAACAGAAAATATAATGCGTGTCCAATTGGTCAGTAAGGTGTTTCTGATGTTACCATTCAACAATGCAGATAGACACTTTGATGAACAGATGGATGCAGGAAAGAATGTTACTTTAGGCTGGTCTTTGGATGGATGGATGCAGGAAGGAATGTTACTTTAGGCTGGTCTTTGGATGGATGGATGCAGGAAGGAATGCTACTTTAGGCTGGTCTTTGGATGGATGGATGCAGGAAGGAATGCTACTTTAGGCTGGTCTTTGGATGGATGGATAAATGGATGAAAGGGTGAATAGATAGTTAAAAGCATCAGTCATTGAGTGGATGCAGTAACACACACACACTCTCACTCACTCACACTCTCTCTCTCTCTCTCTCTCTCTCTCTCTCTTCTTCAATCCACATACACTTTTGAACTTGGTGGCCAATCCCTCCACGAACTGGTCGGTGTTCTTGCCGTGAGGGACCAGAGACTCCAGGGGGCGCCCTGCCTTCTCCCGCGTGTAGATGGCCTCCAGGCCGCGCGGAACGTAGTCCGTGTTCACCTCCACCTGTGCACATGTTGTTTTTTTAATTAAAGGGAAAGCATTGCATGAAAATTAGAGTAGTCCCAACCTGGAAGGGTTAGCCAAACAATCGTCAGCTACCGTGCGTGTGAGCGATTTGCATGCATTTTTAAAAGACAGAGGAGTGGCCACAAACCAATCCAGCTTGCAGAACTTTGCCAAATCCGAAATAAAAATAATATAAACATCTGAAAATAAACAAACGTAAAAGAAAACAAGGCTGGACCCTCGAGGATTCAAAGTTCCCTTGCCAAACTGAGTGCTAATGATCTAACTTCAGCCTGTTTGTTCTATTTTTTGTTCATATCAAATCAAATCATTTATTGTCCTTTTAAAAGCACTGCCTAAAAGGACATTTGGCTGCTGTCACAATGACAAATACAGTGTTCCCGGGTGATACTATTTCTCAGGTGATACCATTCCATCTTCTCTGCTGTTCATGGGGGTGGCAGCATAGACACACGGACGGGCACAAACAAAGCCAATAGTTCCCCGCTTTGCTGAAGCTCAAGAACCAACAATACAACGGAATTCAATGGATGGCAACCTCTAGTTTAACATCGTGCCATTTTATCAATCCAATCCACTCTGCTCTACTCCCGCTACAATTCAATACACCACAATACAATATAACACAATACAATACAAACGTATTGCTAAATAATAACATTCTCACCAGTCGAGAGTTGGGGACGTCAAACACCAATTCATCATCACGCCGCGCGTCACACAGACGAAGGAAGATGGAGCTGCCTTCAATCAGCTTGATCTGGAGATAGAAACAAACAGTGAAGATGGGACAGATGTCTGCAGAGAAAAGGCGGGGAATGGTTGGGCATAGCATTCTGCTTCTGTTTTCAGATTCTCTGGCTTTTCCCGCAAAATATCTGAACTATTCATTTCCACAACATATCTGAATGAAGTTTCCTGCTGTTGGTTATTTTCCTCAAAATATCTGACCTTTATTCCAGTAAGGGCCAGCCACACTTCCACTAAAATCGCACGACAGTACGATATGATTCGATCACGTGATCAAATCGCATCGTACAGTCGTGCGATTATTGTGGACGTGTGGCTGACCCTTTGGGTCTCTGGGGACAAAGAAAGCAAATCAGCCGAAGAACAGGCTATGATCAATGTCTAGATGCCATAAAGTTCTGGTGTTATAGTTTTAACAAGAAATCACTCTTCTACAGCTTATTTTAAAGGTACAGTAGAACCTCCCTTATAAGACCTTCAAAAATCATCCAAAATGAGGTCTTATAAGGGAGGGGTCTTATAAGGGAGGTAATTTGAATATTTACAAAGAAGAGCAATGTCTCCAAGAAGTAGGTCTTATGTGGGAGGGAGTCTTATAATGGGAAGTCTTATATGGGAGATGTCACTGTACTTCCAGATTTCAATCTAATGTTTTCCTATGTAGATAACTGTCTTTGCAATTGGGTTTTAAAGTCAAATTAGCTCGCTGTGTTGCACCGGTGAATAGGTTCTAACTGTGTCAACATCTAGCCAATCCCTTAAGCTGCAGCACTCACAGTGTTGCTGCGGATGTTCCTCTCCAGCCACTCCTTGCAGGGCTCTCTAGCCAGCTGCTTCAGCATCTGCTGGGAGGGGGCGCCGGTGAACAACGGCAGCTGGAAGGTGGCTGTCTGACAGTACTTGTCCTTGAACACCTGAACTGCCGTCCACGCCTGGCAGGAGACAATCAATCAATCAATCAATCAATCAACCAATCACCCAATCAATCAATCAAACAGTGAACAACGGCAGCTGGAAGGTGGCTGTCTGGCAGTACTTGTCCTTGAACACCTGAACTGCCGTCCACGCCTGGCAGGAGACAATCAATTAATCAATCAATCAACCAATCAATCAATCAATCAACCAATTGATCAATCAATCAATCAAACAGTGAACAATGGCAGTTGGAAGTTGGCTGTCTGACAGTACATGCCTTGCTTTTTTGGTTGTATTTTTTTTCTTTTGTTGTTTGCCTCAGGGCTGAGTGTAAAAAAGCTCGTAATTAGCTTATCTCAGAACCCTGATTAGAGAAAATTTTGTTTGTTCGTTCGTACTTGTTCTTGAACACCTGCTCTGCTGTCCCCTCCTGGCAGGGGGTGGGTTAGGTGGACAGCATAGCACATTTTTTTAATTAATTATTTTTCCAGAACCAGAAAGAAGATTATACAGCAGTATACAAGAAAAGAAAAATAAATTCGCCTAACTTTGCAAGATTTCAAAGCGATACAGCAGCCAAAACAGTCTGCCGTTTTCTGGACTATAAGCTGCACCTTATCATAAGGCTCACCTCCCAAATTTGATACAAGATTCAAATTTTGTTATTACATTTTCTCACTATATTGTTAGTCGTGTCATAAGGCGCAGGGGTCTCAGTCTGGGAACAAAGTATCGCCTTACAGTACCTGAATTATTTTGTAAAACCCCAAGTCTTTTACAGTTTTATACAAGGCAATCCACCTGAACGTCTGCATTTAATAGCCGTGATATTTCACTTTTTTTTTCTTCTTTTTATTTGCTGTCCCATCTTCTAGGCTGTACAGTGGCATTGCTCCCACGCCGCTCATCCTGAGTCCCAATTCGCAGCCACACCTCAATATTTCAAATTTTATTAAATTCTTTTTCGTAAACAACCAACCATGGACTGAACATGAAATGTAAAACTGCCTAGGCGTGGTACAAGTTGGTAAATTAATTATTAAAGCAATTCACCTTAAAATAAATGCTGATGCGGATAACGTAGAAAATGGGTTAAAGTAAAAAGGAGAGAGGAGGAGAGATGAAGACAAAAGGCAGAGGAGAGGACATAAAGGAGTAAGAGGGAAACAGAGAGACACAGAGAGAGAGAGAGAAAGAGACAGACAGACACAGAGAGAGAGAGAGAAAGAGACAGACAGACACAGGGAGAGAGAGAGAAAGAGACAGACAGACACAGGGAGAGAGACAGAGAGAAAGAGACAGACAGACACAGGGAGAGAGACAGAGAGAAAGAGACAGACAGACACAGGGAGAGAGACAGAGAGAAAGAGACAGACAGGCACAGGGACAGAGACAGAGAGAAAGAGACAGACAGGCACAGGGACAGAGACAGAGAGAAAGAGACAGACAGGCAGATGGAGGAGGAAAGGAGGAAGAAGGAGTTTTTACAGTTTTACAAATCATTGTCTCACAGCTTCCATTTTGCATTTAGGAGACCAAAATTTACAAAGTGAATCTTTCATACCCCCCCCCCCCCCCTCCCCCCCTGTGTTCTAAGTGAAGGTCAACCGACCAGGGGCTTAAGCAACCTCGACAGAAACCTAGAGGGCGGAAATTTTGGAGCATTCCAGAGCAACATGCTTTTTTTTTACATATTTTTTACCAAACGACAGTATGATACAGTACGCCCTTTCAACTGTATCTTTGTCCAGTTCCCAGCCTTTCACAGTTCTGTACATAGTTGGGGATGCAAGTCACATGATTTGTATGTTCATATTTTGCTATAAATCTACCAAATTAACTCTTCCGGCGCCATGTATTATTTTATGTTCTTGGTTGTCTTTTACATCTCAATCGACAAGTAACTATTATTACAAGTGCGCATGCGTTGCCTTAACGAAAAATCAGTGCCATAGGTTCTGAAAGTAGACAAACACATGGCAGGGCGCTTGGCAGTGAATGTCTTTGCATTTGGTGGGAGTGTAGAGTGATGTACTGGGAGAATTCGCCCATGGTGCTAGAAGAGTTAAGGAACCTTATACATTTGTACAAGATACAGTATTCAACATGTTTAATTTTCGTAGCAAACAACCTGAGTTTTTATACATTAAAAAACAAAACAAGAAACAAACTATCAAACACAGACACACCTGTTCCAGCAGTCCATACTTGTAGTTGTCGCGTGTGGAGGTGACAAACATCTCCTGAAGGTGAATGATGACCGTCAAGAAACGATGGAACGACCGACGACCGAAATGCTGAGAGAAAAAAAAGCATACATTATACCATAACACAACGCATTGATAATATCAATAATAAATGAATAATAATCTTTAAGAAAATGACATACACATCATTTCAAGAATAATATTTATGCTCCATGTGAAAAGGAATGATGACTGTCAAGAAACAATGCCACTTGTGGCAAAACCCATATTTTAGCTCGTAAGAGAAGATAATTTATGCAAGGAAAGATCAGCCTATATTTGTCATGAAGTTATCTCTCTTAGGGTCGTAAATGTGGATATAGCTTCACCTTTTAAGAAAGACACAAAACAGACAATTTGTAGTGTTGACAGATTAATTAAGAAGATAAGAGTGACTGTTACTTGTAACGTGAATTGATTGGCTGTTGTTAAGTTACAATATGTCAACAAAGTGATTGATTGGCTGCTACGAAGTTACAATATGTCAACAAAGTGATTTGATAGGCTGTTGTTAAGTTACAATATGTCAACAAAGTGATTTGATTGGCTGTTGTTAAGTTACAATATGTCAACAAAGTGATTTGATTGGCTGTTGTTAAGTTACAATATGTCAACAAAGTGATTTGATTGGCTGTTGTTAAGTTACAATATGTCAACAAAGTGATTTGATAGGCTGTTACTAAGTTACAATATGTCAACAAAGTGATTTGATTGGCTGTTCCTAAGTTACAATATGTCAACAAAGTGATTTGATTGGCTGTTACTAAGTAACAATATGTCAACAAAGTGATTTGATTGGCTGTTACTAAGCTACAATATGTCAACAAAGTGATTTGATTGGCTGTTCCTAAGTTACAATATGTCAACAAAGTGATTTGATTGGCTGTTGTTAAGCTACAATATGTCAACAATGTGATTTGATTGGTTGTTGCTAAGCTACGATATGTCAACAAAGTGACGTGATTGGTTGTTGCTAGGTTACCTTGTATCCATCCTTCCAGGCAGGCGAACTGTTGGAGCTGCGGGGATCTAACTTCTCCACGAAGGTCAGCTTGTCATAGGTGGCATGAGGGGTGCCCTGAAAGGGAGACAACCATTTTCATCTTTCATTGCGGGGATCTAACTTCTCCACGAAGGTCAGCTTGTCATAGGTGGCATGAGGGGTGCCCTGAAAGGGAGACAACCATTTTCATTTTTCATTGCGGGGATCTAACTTCTCCACGAAGGTCAGCTTGTCATAGGTGGCATGAGGGGTGCCCTGAAAGGGAGACAACCATTTTCATCTTTCATTGCGGGGATCTAACTTCTCCACAAAGGTCAGCTTGTCATAGGTGGCATGAGGGGTGCCCTGAAAGGGAGACAACCATTTTCATCTTTCATTGCGGGGATCTAACTTCTCCATGAAGGTCAGCTTGTCATAGGTGGCATGAGGGGTGCCCTGAAAGGGAGACAACCATTTCCATCTTTCTAACAGTAATGTGCAATCATAGTCTTATACATTGTATCGTAACAAAGTGCTCCAAGGATCAAATCTCTCCCAAACAGTTAGTTTATACTTGGCAGCAAACATGTGGGGTGTTCTGGAAGGGAGTAAAGCATACTGAAAAAAGAAAGACAAAGAAAACAATGACAAGGGATTCTTGGACACCGTAAAAACAACAAATAACAACAAATGTTTTCTGGGGGTTTTCAGTAATTCTAAAATGGACACATTTTTTATAGTGAAGTAGCACGTAAAATGTTTGTATATATTTAACCAAATAAAAAATTACAAAACAAAACAAAACATTAACGACAAAAGATGTATTGAAAAAAACATTGTCTAAAAAAGAACACAAGGCTTAAAAGACATTAACACTAATAACAGTGCTCTTCTAGTACTGGTGACAGCTTTGTGCATAAGCAGATTACTACTGCATAATAATACAGCTGTCATTATTGCTAGGAACATGTTTGTTGTTCGTTTGTCTTGACCCTTTCAAAACATCACTGCCCGAGGCAAGCGTCATTACTGCTTCTGCGACTTGAACAAGCTGGGGGTGTGGCTGCGAGTTGGGACAAGGAATGAGCGACATGGGAGCAACGCCACTGTACGGCCCAGAAGATGGGACAGCAACAAACAAACAAATAAAATAAACAAAAATACTTGGAGCATTTTCTGAGGCTCATGTATTAATGTTTTGACATTTTCAACATTAAACACTGAAAATTAAACTGCCAAACATAAGTGAAACAAAGGCTGGAACAGCGATGAAGAGAAGCAACTCTAAAAAACATTGGATTGTGAAAACATGGATTCAGACAAGTTTTAGACTCAGAAATCGTTGTCACGGGAATACTTAGAATACTGATTGGTGTGCTCCAGTTCTGAGCATGCTCGGAATTTGTCCGGAATGAGTAGGTCAATAATGTAAACTGACCATGTAGAATGCCCCCGGGGGGTTGAGGCAGACGTGGGCCAGAGTGAAGTTGGACCAAGGCAGGTTGACTGCACTGTCCAGAGCCACCTGCAATAGGAACACACCAGCATGCACATGAGCACACAAGCACAAATGCATTTTTACATGCTTTGCACGCATGCACACAGTCACACATAGACACACACACACACACAGACCCTCAGGACATGATCATGGGGAAAACTGGGCGATGAAGCTCAGATCACACACACACACTGACTGACACACACACACACACTGACACACACACACACACTGACACACACACATAGACACACACACACACACACACACACAACACTCAACACACACAGACAGACACACACACACACAACACTCAAAACACACACACAGACACACACACACACAGACACACACACACTGACACACACACACACACAGATACACACACACAATACACACACACACACACAGACACACACACACACCACACACACACACACACACACACACACACAGAGACACACACATACAGACAAACACACACACACACACACACACACACACACACACACACACACACACACACACACACACACACACACATATATACACACACACACACACACATATACACACACTGACCTTCAGGCTGTGACGTGGAGAGAACTGGGCGATGAAGTTCAGATCACACACACACACACACACACACACACACACACACACACACAGACACACACACACACACACACACACACACAGACCTTCAGGCCGTGTCGTGGAGAGAACTGGGCGATGAAGTTCAGATCCTGATCCAGCGGCTTGCTGTCCATGGACTTGGTCAGCTGATTCTGTGCACCAATCAGAGACAAGGTTAGATAAGATATGCAGAATATTTACAATTCATTTTATATTGAAGACAAACACACACACAAACAGACATACCCATGCACACAGGTTACACAAACACACACTCTCTCTCTTTCTGTCCTCGATCTCTCTCTCTCCCATCCCCAAACACGAACATGCACACACACACACACACACACACACACACACACACACACACACACACACACACACACACACACACACACAGAATCACACCACACACAGAATCACACACACACACACACACACACACACACACACACACACACACAGAGAGAATCACACACAGAATCACACCACACACAGAATCACACACACACACACACAAACACACACACTCACCCACTCTCTCTGTGTCCCTTTCTCACATATTGAGGCCCAAACAGAAATGTATATTGTCCATTTTGTAACCATATTCCAGAGACAGAAATTCACTTTTTGTTTTCGTTTGTCCGATGTATAATAACCTTCGAAGAAAAATCACTCCAAAAAAGTATTATAACCATCCTTCTACATTTAAATTAGCCTTATTACTTTTTTGCAACGACAAGAGCATTGTTAAAAAGTTGGCTGTTTTTATATTTTTAAAGCTTTATAAGTAAGTCAAAACAATTTACGTGCTGTTTTGTGATGTCAGAGAGAGTGATAGATTACAGGAACTGCTGTCACAGAATGTCCAGAAGGAGGAGTGACTATTTGTACGGGAAGATCCCCCAGTATACCCATCTGGGCATGGCCTAACAATTAACATGTACTTGGTTTGACTTGACTCACATATTGAGAATTACAAACCAGAAAGTGCTATCATTCTTCTCACGTAAAAGCCAGAAGATACTATCATCATCATTCTTTATTCCTTTGTGATAGGAACTACTGGCTTATGAACCTC
>CM065681.1:93394039-93401539 GCA_017654935.2 Phymorhynchus buccinoides
ACAATGGTCAGTCATGTGCACCTTCTAGAAGATGGCAGGTAACAATGGTCAGTCATGTACACCTTCTAGAAGATGGCAGGTAACAATGGTCAGTCATGTGCACCTTCTAGAAGATGGCAGGTAACAATGGTCAGTCATGTGCACCTTCTAGAAGATGGCAAACACAAAACAAACAAAGATACATGCACACAATAATGACAATAACAGCAATTATCAGGAAGAAATGTTTATCAAATTTCAAGACTGGCTTTCAATGCAAAGGTGTAAAAGATATGGCCAAGGCAAAAAACAGAAACTGTTTACTGGCTCCAAACTATCCATTTCATTAACTCATTCCAGACAAATTCTGAGTATGCTCGGAACTGAAGAACACCAGTGAGTGCCTAATCCAGAGTATTCTCGAAACAGCGATTTCTGGGCCAAAAACGTGTCTGAATCCATGTTTTTCTCAATCCAAACCATGTTTTTCGAGTTACTTCTCTTCGTCACTCTTCCAGCTTTCGCTTCACCTATGTTTGGCATTCTTTTTCAGTTTTTTTAATGTTAAAAACGTCCCCAAAAATCGACCCTACACAAGCCTCAGAAAATGCTCCAATAAGTTTTCATTAACAATGATAGTAATAAGGAGACTAGTGATCCCAATTTTCATGCAATTAACTGCGATTTCAAAGTAAAAATTAAACTTGGATCAACCAGTACTTTTGCCAAAACTGAATCACAGACAGTGGGTGAGTTTTGATGCACTTTTTATTTGTGATATTTTTTTAATCTAGGCAATCCCAGGCCAGTAACGATGCTTGCCTCAGGCAGTGATGTCTTGAAGAGGTTAAGAAGAGTACCGCTTATGCTCACAACATTTGAATCCAGGCTGTTCCATGAACCATGAACCATGAATTTCTGAATCCACATGTGAAAGAACCGAGAATATTGAGCAGATCAGGATGCACATTGAAATGTCCAAAGTAATAGCATAATCAATCAGTAAAATTCTTCTATGAAAAATGTGTGGGTATCATTTGGGAGTGTGAATTAATTAACTCTTCTAGTGCCAGGTGTTTTTTGACGTTCTTGGTTGTCCGATGCATCTCAACCGACAAGAGGGGAATATATACTTTTTAAGAGCGTATGTGTTGCTTTAACAGACAAATCACTGATATAAGCTCTAAAAATAGACAAACACATAGCAGGGTACATGGCAGTGAATGTCTTTGCATTTGGTGGGAATGTAGAGTGATGTACTGGATGAACATCTTCGCCCATGGTGCTAGAAGAGTTGACCTTTTCGCAACACGCCGCTAGAATAATAGCAACGCCCAAGTTTGCCGTTGCCGACACGCTGCTAGTATGTTAGCGACAGGCAAAATGCCCCTGACGCCGACAGTAGTGTGGGTGTTTTCAACTCATTGAATTAAACACACAATAATGAATTGGTTTTCAAATTTTATATCACTCAAAAGATTAATGATACATCTAAACCATTATACAAAAAAACAAAGACACTGTGATCTCCAGATTTTTAAAGAGAATTTATTGAAAATGGCAAAAATCGGGTCTCCTGAACTAAAGGAATTTCTACTCCCTGACTGCAGTGTCCTGAGGGAATACGGAGCAGCGAGAGGGGTTGTGTTGAAAGAGCTAAGATACATGTCAAAGGCCTTGTGTCTTCCAGTCTTACCTTCAGCGAGAGGTTGTGCTAAAAGAGTTAAGATACATGTCAAAGGCCTTGTGTCTTCCAGTCTTACCTTCAGTGAGAGGTTGTGTTGAAAGAGTTAAGATACATGTCAAAGGCCTTGTGTCTTCCAGTCTTACCTTCAGTGAGAGAGGTTGTGTTGAAAGAGTTAAGATACATGTCAAAGGCCTTGTGTCTTCCAGTCTTACCTTCAGCGAGAGACGTTATGTTGAAATTGTTAAGATACATGTCAAAGGCCTTGTGTCTTCCAGTCTTACCTTCAGCAGCAGTGTGGGAGAGGGGGGGGATGTTGGGGTCCCTGATCTCCTCTTTGTGCTGAAAGAGTTAAGATACATGTCAAAGGCCTTGTGTCTTCCAGTCTTACCTTCAGCAGCAGTGTGGCAGAGGGGGGGGATGTTGGGGTCCCTGATCTCCTCTTTGTGCTGAAAGAGTTAAGATACATGTCAAAGGCCTTGTGTCTTCCAGTCTTACCTTCAGTGAGAGGTTGTGTTGAAAGAGCTAAGATACATGTCAAAGGCCTTGTGTCTTCCAGTCTTACCTTCAGCAGCAGTGTGGCAGAGGGGGGGATGTTGGGGTCCCTGATCTCCTCTTTGTGTTGAAAGAGTTAAGATACATGTCAAAGGCCTTGTGTCTTCCAGCCTTACCTTCAGCGAGAGACGTTGTGTTGAAAGAGTTAAGATACATGTCAAAGGCCTTGTGTCTTCCAGTCTTACCTTCAGCAGCAGTGTGGGAGAGGGGGGATGTTGGGGTCCCAGATCTCCTCTTTGTGTTGAAAGAGTTAAGATACATGTCAAAGGCCTTGTGTCTTCCAGTCTTACCTTCAGCAGCAGTGTGGCAGAGGGGGGGATGTTGGGGTCCCTGATCTCCTCTTTGTGTTCGTACACAGGGTTGTAGATGTCGCTGTCCAGCTTGACGCTCGTCGAAATGTCTTTGCCGTACACGTCGTAGCGACGGTCCAGAATGCGCCCCGCAACCTAGGAGAAGAAAAGGGAGAGAACTTGTCAATTGGCATTAAAAAAGAAAGCTCTGATTAGATTTTGCTCTGCGGCACACAAACAAAATATTCCATCTTAAAAGAAAGCAATCGATCAAAATAAGGTACTCAATTCAAACAAACAAGCAAACAAGCAAAATGCACCAAAGTTTTGAACCAGGTTTTTTATCATTGGGGATGACGCAGCCTTCATCTGAAATATATATAATTTTGATGTTATTGCTGTATATCTAACCAAGACACAACCATTAATAATAACAAAAACAACAACAACAAAAGTAATTCTGCTACAAAATAATAGAATCATATTATTTGTAATCCTTGTAGTAGTTGTAGTAATAGAACCAGCCTGCTAATTATCACGATAATTGTCATGATCATTACAACTCACCCTGCTGAATGTCAATGTCAATGTAGACGTCAAAGCCATCACCGGTGCATTATAACGATAATTGTCATGACTGTCTCTGCTATTATTTTTACAACTTACTCTGCTGAACGTGACAGAGTCGGGGAGGAAGCGACACCCGTCAATGTAGACGTCAAAGCCGTCACCGGTATAAAACGGTTCCTGAGGGGACTGACGACGATCCATCGGCAGCCAGGCAAACTGCAACACACCAGCTTGTCCTTGCTTAATGCGCCCTACTTTACGGATCATAAAGTACACATCGGCAGCCAGGCAAACTGCAACACACCAGCTTGTCCTTGCTTAATGCGCCCTACTTTACGGATCATAAAGTACACATCGGCAGCCAGGCAAACTGCAACACACCAGCTTGTCCTTGCTTAACGTGCCCTACTTTACCGATCATAAAGTACACATCGGCAGCCAGGCAAACTGCAACACACCAGCTTGTCCTTGCTTAACGTGCCCTACTTTACCGATCATAAAGTATCAGAGATGAGATTCTCAGAAAACCAAAAAGGAGGAAAATAGAAGCCGGGGGTCCGGGGCCCGGTGTAGGCTACATCAGCAAATGGATAACTTCCGTTTTCAGTTTTGCAAACTGCAAAGTAATGATAAATAGAGTAGTCTTGGCTGCCCCAAACAGTAACTGGAAATGTCCATTTGAGAATGAACCAATCGAGAACAAAATATCAATCCAACTTCTTGCCGCATTTACGATTCAACACAAAACCTAACACCCCTACCCCCACCCCCCAATTTTCTCAATGGATTTACACTGATCTCAAAAATGACCCCTGGGGCCATCAACAAAGGAAATCCTCCAATTGGAGGAGGAAAAAAGGAGGAAATCCTCCAACTGGAGGACACATCTCATCCAATTGGAGAAAAAATCATATCGTATACATTTTTGTATGGCTGAAATACTCACGCCTTATAATATGATTAACAATACAGTAAGAAATTGACATAAGAATTAACAAATTTTACGTACAATTTGGGAAGTACGCCTTATAAATTTCTGTGAAATATGGCAATCATTCGCATTGTAGAAATCACCTCAGTTGAAAATGACTTGCTGAAATAACTAACATCAGGTAAGACATAACAAGTCTTTGCTACCACTTTCATCTGCATCTTGACCCTAGTTTGCATTTCTTTAACTCGAAATATTTTGGGGTCCCGATTCAGGCCTGGGACACAGTACATCCAGATTTTCCACGCGGAAATAATCAATAAGTAAAAGAAAGAAGGAAACAAATATACGGATTAGGGGAAATTTGGACACGTGCGTATATTCTTTTCCCTACTTTCTTTTACTTATTTACGGATTGCGCATGGGTTTCAGCGGGACCCTGCCCCCCTCCCCGCAAAAAAAATGGGTAGGCACTGCGCTTGCGTTGACGCGCTTTCTGGGGGAGAGCAGCCCGAATTTCAGAGATAAGTCTATACAGCAAATGCTATGTGTGTCTGTTCATGCATTCCCACCCACCTCCGGCAGGACATCCTCGTTGTCGTCACTCTGCTCACTGGGGGTCAATGACCCTGGTCGTGGTTGACCCTGGAAGATGTGGACCCTCAGGGTGGCTTTGCGGTATCGCTTCCACTCCCGGTTGTAGTTGACGTCCTGCAGAGGAATGCGTGTTGGCTCGGGCACAGGCGGCGTGAACAGCTTCAGCATTTTGGTCCCAGTGTTCACCTTCATGTTGCTCGAGTCAAAGTCACGCCGCGCGCGCGCCGACAGGGCTGAAATTTAAAGAATGGAAACATTCACAAAAGATGTCAAAGTGAAATCAGTGATTGCAAGCATAGGTATATACACTTAAGGCAGAAGTAAGGCATACTTAAAGGTGCACCCTGACGGATTAGTTTTTGCAAGAAACACGTCAAGATCACCAGAAAGACAGCCTTTTCAAGGATCGGAACACTCACTTTGCTCTGGTTTCCTAGAAATCAAACTGTCAAAACAGTGATTCCTCCTTGGCGGAGTTGCCGGAGACAGAAGCCATTTTGGACGGAGTGGGTGGAGGTCACTCGAGGGGTTTGAAGCTTTTTCTTCTTTGTAGTGCAGTAAAAAAAAAATTGAGTTATTTCCTTTGTTGTGAGTGAAACTCCTTTTGGTAAACTGTAAATAAAAAGGTTTGCATTGTGGAAATTTCGTGATTTAGTCTAAGCGACTCAGGCGGCCATTCTTTCACTGAAAGTATCTGACTTCCAGCACCTCCACCAAGGAGGAATCGCCGATTTGACGGTTTGATTTATAGGAAACCAGAGCAAAGCGAGTGTTGCGATCTCTGTAAAGGGTGTTTCCTGGTGATCTGGACATGTTTCTTGCAACAAGGCATCCATCAGGGTGCCTCTTTAAGGGATGGACAACTTCATGGTTTGGGTCACACTGTAAGGTTAGATCTGTGTACGTGCATGTTTCTGCCAGCCAAAACTCACAGTTATCTGCAACAATCACCACAGGCAGGGCAGTCCAGACTTTCTACTGAATCCGAACTAAACAATAAGACTTTTAGCCCCAATCAAACCCAAACTTATTGTGACTGGTAAGGAGCTATAGTGAAGCATAAGTTGACATACTTTAAGCCTAAACCTATCCAAACAAAGTTACTTCCAACCCAAATCCACCGCAACTCACTGTTGTCGGCAACCAGCACCAGAGGCAGTGCTGTCCAGGCCACCAGACTTTCCTCATCGTAGAGAGAGGTCTCCTGGGCCGATGGTTCAGCAAACATGTCTTCCAGCGTGTCCTGAGGGCGTCGCTTCAGGTAGAATCTACGACATCATCATCATCATTATCATCGCCATTATCATCGTCACAATCATTATTATTGTCATCTTCTTTGTCATCATCATCAGATTGATAGCTCCGTAAATATGTCCTCCAGTGTGTCCTGGGGACGACGCTTCAGGTAGAACCTGGGACATCATCATCATCATTATCATCATCACAATCAATACCATATTTTTCAAACTACAAGGCGCACCTGATTATAAGGCGCACTCCCCAAATTTAACACAAAATTCAGATATTGTTATTATATTTTTTTTACTATATTTTCAGTCATATTATAAGGTGCAGGGGTCTCAGTCTGGGGAAAAATATCGCCTGATAGTAAAACAAATAAGGTATTATTGTCATCTTCTTTGTCATCATCATCAGACCGACGGCTCAGCGAACATGTCCTCTAGCGTGTCCTGGGGACGTCGCTTCAGGTAGAACCTACGACATCACCATCATTATATATAATAATAACATGCTTTGGCATGAGGCTGTGTCAGACCAGTTGACATAAGCTAGAACGCCAAGGCTACATCAAAATGTTGTTATGCTCTGAATGGTTGTGCGGGGATTGTCTTAAGCCATGACAAGCTCCCAGCATAACATCATCAGTCTAAAATCCCCCAAAGACGGAGTGTGGCTGCCCACATGGCGGGGTAATCAAAAACGGTCACACACGTAATGTTCTCATCCCTAGCTGATGCCTTAGTGTTCAAGTGCTTCTCGCTGTTGGGATGATCCCTGGAGTCTTTTAGCCAGGGTAAGCCAACCAACCATAATAATAACTGTCATCATCAGTAGCAGCAACAGCAGTGGCGGGGCAATGCTTAAGGTAGAGCCTGGCTTATCATAATAATCATTGACATCATCATTGTTATCATCATCATCGCTGTGTCAACATGTCCTCTAAGGGTGTTCTCAGGCAGATATGCTTCAGGTTGACGCAACTGTCAGACATTTTGTTATTGTTTTTAAATTGAAAAGAAGAATAGAGATGCTAATTCATGCAGTATGCACGCTTTGCTGACAAGCAAGCCCATTTGGTTTCAGAGTGCTGTAAAGATGGTTTTTTTTAGCAAGTGTGTGTGTGGGTATTCTTTTTATTTTGTTTTTAACTTGTGTTGGACAATTCATGATACTGCATCCCAAAACATAATATCAACCATCATCAATATAATCAGTTAGCATCATCACCAATATCATTACCGTGCAATGAGAATCATATCCCCCTATATGTTCACGTTGTGAAAGGTGGCCTCTTGTCCAAACATATGACAAGGACATTTGAAATATTGCTATGATGATGATGATGATGATGATGATGATGATGATGATGACGACAATGATCATCACCAATACCCTACAATGAGAATCATATCCCCTGTAGATCCATATTGTGAAATGTTGCCTCTTGTTGTTCAAACAAATGATAAAAACATTTAAAGTTTGATGATAGTGATGAGGATGAGGATGAGGATGAGGATGAAGACAAAGATAATGAAGATTACCAACCACCTGGCAATCAAAATCATATCCCTCTGTAGATTCACATTGTGAAAGGTGGCCTCTTGTTGTCCAAACACATGGTATTTGGCTTTAAATATGATGACAAAATGACA
>CM065681.1:93404039-93414621 GCA_017654935.2 Phymorhynchus buccinoides
CAAAATTGAAATGGAATTAAAAAAAACATCGCTCAGAGAGTTTCCTGTCAATTATGAGCGCAGATGTGTCAACTGTCATGCTGCCGCTATGCGCCTAACCAAAAAAAATAGTTAGGCCCAGCATGTCCGTCTTCGGCTGGAGGAAAATCTTTGTAAGAATTTCTTGAAAAAAAGGCAGGAGAATGGACCGGTTAGGCAGAAAGATAGTAGATGACAGTAAGCACAGGCAAAAGACAAAGAGAGTGACAGATTAGAGGAAGTTACAAGCACAGAACTTCCAGAAGGTAGGGGAACTATTTGTATGAGACCCCCCCGGTATCCCCACAGGGAGTACTCTCAGCATAAAAGTGATTTTCACAACCTGAGATCAAAGTTCATCTTAGTGGATATTTTGTTTGCTCAATGGTTATGATGACCTGGTGGGAAAAAATGACATTTTAATTTTTGCCAAGACACCAGAATCTATGCACTGCAGAGAATAGAGTGCCCCTCGTAACCCTAAAGACATCCGCAATATGTGACAGTAGCCCCCTTTTACCATCAAGAGGTGATCTTACGCACAGCGATTGAATTTTAACTCAGGTTTGTCGACTTGCTTAACTTTCTTTTAGATTTCTCACGATACAGATTTAATGCCATCAAACACCATTTCTTTCCTTTACCGTCTCAATCTCTCTGCCTCTGTCTGTCTCTCTCTCTCTCTCTCTCTCTGTCTCTCTCTCTCTCTCAGTGTCTCTGTCTCTCTCTCTCTCTCAGTGTCTAGGTCTCTGTCTCTGTCTCTCTCTCTCTCTCTCTCTCTCAGTATCTCTCTCTCTCTCTCTGTCTCTCTATCTCTGTCTCTCTCTGCCAGTCCTTACCTGCGCCGGGGAGACAGGAACTCTTGTGGCGAGTCAGGTGGAGTGGTGGAGGGAGGGGGAGGGATGAGGGGCGGAGACACATATTGCGGCATGAGTCCTCCCTGAAACCAGAGCACACAACATAGAGAAAAATAATAACATTTTTATTTCTACAAAATAAAACCATACCTAATATTAGGCCTTAAAAAATTAGTTCATTTCCATTTTTAGTCAAGCCAAACAAACATAAAATTTGTCAAAAGAATGTTTTAACACTTTAAGACATCCGTTTATGTTAAATATTCCTCCCAAAAAATGTTTTGCCTTTGAGCCGGCAGATATGTGACACCATCAAAGCGTGTACACACACACACACACACACAGACACACACAAAAAATCAACTCAAAACAGGAGCAGACAGGGAAATGTCACCATGAAAAGAAATTATCCACAGCATAAAAAAAATGTTTTTCTTCTTTTTTCCTTTTTTTTTTTTTTTTTGGGGGGGGGGGGATGTTGTTGGGTATTTGGCATATTCTAGTCACAGACTTATCTCTGTGAAATTCGGGCTGCTCTTCCCTGGAGAGCGCGTCGCTGCAAGCGGGAGGGGGGGGGGGGCACAGGGTGAGGAGGGAGTGGGGACAGACTTGGGAAACCTAACTATCAATTTGGTCATACCAGGCAGCGGGATTTCTCCCTGCTCTTACCGACTTTCAACTGCTGTGGGGTTTTTATGTGCGCACGGGTCAGACTAGCTTTAAGTCCCCATCCAAAGGACTCAGCGTTTAGTTCGATTTTACTGTCAAACTAGAAAGAAAGGGCGGGGCCGGGATTCAAACCCGGGTCACTCACGCTGCAGTCACGCATTGAAATCCGCTGGCGAGCGTCTTAACCACTCTGCCAACTTGCTTCCTTATTTATTGAAAAGAAAAGAAAAGTAGAAACCATTTGAAGCCGACCTACCACAGGTGCGGGGAGATAGGTGTCCCTGTTGGCCGCGGCAATGGTGGCCATGGACTGAAGGTTGGCGTCCCGGTAATGCACGATGCGGTAATACAGCTCCGCATCGCCGTACTGCGGTGCAGGACACATCATACAGTATTCACATCAAAATGCCAATCTAGAATTTACTGTCTACAAAAACTCAGAAGTCTTGATGTAAACTGGAACGTACTGCAGGGTTTTTACAGATGTTTTATTGAGTCAGTTTTAACCTTCTCTTGCGTATGTTGGTATGGCAGTCTGAATGTGAAAAACAAGAATGTGCTGGGTAAAATTGTGAATGTCTGTGGAAAGATTGTTGGAGTGAAACAGGACGGTATGAATGTGTTGTATGAGCGGCGCGTGAGAGGAAAGGGTCGAATGATTGAGAGTGATTCCAGCCATGGCCTTTGTAGATTTTATGAACTTTTACCATCTGGCAGGCGTTACCGAACGCCAAAGTTCAAAACTCTTAGAAGCAGAAACAGTTTTATCCCCATGTCAATCTCTTTTATGAACAAGTAAATGTGTTTTGTTTGTGTGTGTGTGTGTGTGTGTGTGTGTGTGTGTGTGTGTGTGTGTGTGTGTGTGTGTGTTTACCTGACTACTTTTCTTTAAATATATAGAATGTGTGTGTGTGCGCGCGCGCTCTTTACGCGCGCGCGTGTGTGTGTGTGCATGCATGCGTGCGTGCGTGCGCGTGTGTGTGGTGGGGTAGGGGTGGGGGGTGCGCACGCGTGCGTGTATATAGGGGAGTGTGGCTGTAAGTGGTAGCACGTATGATCTTGTAAGTATGTATGTGTACGTGTGAGCACACATGCGTGTGTGGAAAAGAGGGGAGGGTGGGTGGGATATGGTGGTTGGAGTGTGTTTGCATGTGTGCTATGCATAATTTATTATTATACACGTACAGGGTCTGTGAGTTTATTAAATTTATGAATATGTACATAAATATGGTGTTTGTCTTATATATAATTGATATTTTAAACATAAGTGTGTCTTTATATTGCATTTGTGTATTCTTATGTAGAGCTGTGTACTTTTATGTCTTGTTTCATATTTAAGCATGATTTGGAAAATATTGTTTTATGTGATGTCTTTTATGTTGAAATCGCGGGTGTTGCCATATTTAATTTCTCATTTTGAGATAATAAAGATTTGTTGAAGTTGAAGTTGAAGTTGATTGCAATGACAACATACCATAAGGTATTAGGTATTTAGGTATTAGGTACTTTATAGTCACAGAGGCATCTCTGTGAAATTCGGGTTGCTCCCACCTGGAGAGCGCATCGCAGTCAGAGGCGCGCCACCCATTTTATTTCTTTTTGGCATGCGATTTTTTGTGTGATTGATGAGGAAGGAAAGGGGGGGGGGGCTAAATGTTGACCAAATGACAACTTTTTCGTTGCCACTGGGTTTAAACGTGTGCTAAGTGCATGGGCACACGGGACCTCGGTTTATCGTCTCGTCCGAAAGACTCCACGTTCAGACCGTAAGGCCTAGTGCAGAGTGAGAGGAAAAATCCACTGTACCCAGGTTCGAACTCGGGTTTACTTGAACACGAAGCGAACGCGTTACCACTGTGCCACTCTACACGGAAGGGAGATTAGCATATTTTAAGGACTATAAGGCGCACCTGATTATAAGGCAAATCCTCCAAATTTTACACAACATTTTGATTTTGTTGTTCAATTTTCTTACTATTTTATTAGTCATATTATAAGGTGCAGGGGTCTCAGTCTGGGGAAAAAGTATCGCCGTATAGGCATCGCCTTATAGTTCGCAAAATATTGTAGCATCAAGGTCATGAACTAGTATAATAAATATGGTAATACAGCTGAGCATCACCGTACTATGGATCAGAAAAACACAATGTGATTTTAATAAATTATGCACACACACACACACACACACATACACACACTATCTGAATCACATTTAGTGGAAGGACGTTAAACTAAAGAACAACATACACACACACTAACTTGCACCCACACACATACTCTCTTTCATTCTCTGTCTATCTCTCTTTCTCTCACATTCTCTTCCTCCCACCCCTCCCTCCCTCTCTCTCTCTCTCTCTCTCACCCTGAGCAATAGAACCCAGCTCATTGAACGGAATAAACAGCTAGATAGGGCTGCATCTCAGGTTGAGCCTGTATTATCCAGCAAGCACACACACACACACACACACACACGCACACACCAACCCTGAGCAATAGAATCCAGCTCATTGAAAGGAATGAAAGGCTTGATAGGGCTGCATCTCAGGTTGAGCCTGTACCGTCCGGCAAACAGCTTGCCCGTGCCATCAAACAGGGGGACCTTGGTCCAGGCCCGTGTCACTAGGCGGGTGGAGTCCTGGTTCACCCCCGGGACCCCCGCCGCCTGGAGCTCCACCACGATGCCCAGGTCTGACTGGGGCGGACACCTGACACATAACGATGATGACATGATGAGGGCAATAGTTGGACAGTCATGTGGACACCCCCGCCGCCTGGAGCTCCACCACGATGCCCAGGTCTGACTGGGGCGGACACCTGACACATAACGATGATGACATGATGAGGGCAATAGTTGGACAGTCATGTGGACACCCCCGCCGCCTGGAGCTCCACCACGATGCCCAGGTCTGACTGGGGTGGACACCTGACACATAACGATGATGACATGATGAGGGCAATAGTTGGACAGTCATGTGGACACCCCCGCCGCCTGGAGCTCCACCATGATGCCCAGGTCTGACTGGGGTGGACACCTGACACATAACGATGATGACATGATGAGGGTAATAGTTGGACGGTCACCAGGCGGGTGGAGTCCTGGTTCACCCCCGGGACACCCGTAGCCTGGAGCTCTGTGCCGAAAGGAAGACAAATGGCGGACTTAGCATTCACGCTGTTGTTTTGAGCGGCTGTTTTTAGGGCTAAAGTTAATTCATAAACCCTCTCATTTGATGAAAAAAGCTCAGAACTGGTTTAAACCCTATCCCTTACCCAATTCTAGAAGAAACTTGTAGGAAATCGGTGCAGATAATTATGGTGGCTAGTTTAGGATTTAACCACCAAATTGATAGCCATGCTTCCCAAGTCCTCCAACCTTCCCCCCCCCCCCTCCCCCTCATAAAGTGTGGCGCTGCACTAGCAGCAACTTCTTTCCAGGTGGGAGCAACCCGAATTTCACAGATACGAGTTTCTGCAACTGGAAAATAATACCAAAAAGAAATTTAAAAATCGGTCACAAACTGAGTCTCACAAGCATAACTTACACCTGCGTGGAAAAAAATGAAATTCAACAAACATCCAAACGTCTTTCACCTTGGCACCGGTTGCCGGGCGCCGATGATGGCATTGGCGACGCTCTGCATGAAGTGTTGGCGTGACGACGGCTCTGTGTAGACCATGGGCAGGAAGGAAGGCTCTCCTAGCTTGGAGGAGAGACTGCTCAGCCCCACCAGCAGGCGAACAGCGCTGATGCTGGGGTCAAGGTTCAGTACAAAGTCGTAGAAGATCACAAAACCCGCACTGAAAAATGATGAAATGGAAGGGAGGATTTGAGAGAAGAACATTTGAGGGGTCATTGCCTAAAAAATAGCACTTTTTTCTAAATTCCTTCTGAGCAGGTGTGTGTGTTGTGTGTTCTGTGTGGGTATACATGTATGTGCTTATTCTGTGTATGAGTGTATGTATGCACAGGAGAGATATTGTGTTCGGCTAGAGAGAGGTGGGAGTGAGTGTGTGCGAGTATGTGTCTGTGAGTGTTAGTGCACATGTGTGTTTTTGTGCATGTGAGTGTGAGTGTGTTTGTGGGTGTCTGTGTGAGTGTGTGTGCCATTTCAGTGAGCATGTGTTTTGTGTGTTTGATTAAATGTGTGTGGGTCTGTGTGTGTATGTCTGTGTGCAAGAACGTGTTTTCACTCGCGTGCACTGCACATACGTGCATGTGTGTCTGCTGTGTGTGTTGTGTGCGGTGTGGATGTGAGTGTTTCAATGCTGATTGTAAAGCGCTTTATGCTTAATAAAAAGCGCTATGTAAGTGTCCGTTTATTATTATAGTTAGCTAAGGCAATTTACCCTTAGAAATGTTCGAAAATCCTGCTAAAATCCAGAGTTTGTGTGTGCCCTTGTGTCCCGTTTGTTTTTTATTGTGTGTGTGTGTGTGTGTGTGTGTGTGTGTGTGTGTGTGTGGTGGTGTGTGTGTGTGGGGTGTGTGTGTGTGTGTTTGTGTGTGTGTGTGTTTGTGTGTGTGTATGTGTGTGTGTCTGTATGTGTGTGTTAGTGACGTGGGTGTGTGTATGTGTGCGCAAGTGTGTGTTTGCTTGTGTGCATATGTGTGTGTGTGTTATGCGTTGTGTGTGTGTGTGTGTGTGTGTGTGTGTGTGTGTGTATGTGTGTTGTGCGTGCAATGTGTGTGTGTGTTCTCTAAGACTCTTTATCTATTTTTTTCTCTATTCAACAAAAATATGAAGGTTGACACTTATGATCCCACACAGCAGGTGATGTCTTTGCCTTTGTCAGTCTGTCTTTCTTCCTGTTGATTCGTCTGCCACTTCATTTGTGTCTTAGGGCAGCCACACTGCATACGATTTGACCCAATACGATACGATTGTGACGATGACTGTACGTGAGTCATGATTCCACATGAAAATACTTCCGTCTAAAAATACTATTTTCGTTAACTATATTCATGCATTACACGAATTGAATAAAATGTCTGATACAAAAATAAGATATTTTATCAGATTTGTGTACGGGAGACTACAAACATAGTGAACTAGTAGGATTCATCAGATTTACTCAGTATAATTTCACGTGAATCATGCCTCACAAATGTCCAAAATCGGATCGTAGTGAAATCGAATCGTATGCAGTGTAGCCGGCCCTTAAAGTTAGATATTATTAGGTATTAGGTACTTTATAGTCACAGAGGGGTCTCTGTGAAATTCGGGTTGCTCCCCCCTGGAGAGTGCATCACAGAGACGCGCCACCAATTTATTTATTTTTGCATGCGATGTTTGAGTGACTGATGATGAAGGAAAGGGGGGGGGGGGTAAAATTTGACCAAATGACAACTTTTTCGTTGCCACTGGGTTTAACGTGTGCTAAGTGCATGGGCACACAGGACCTCGGTTTATCGTCTCATCCGAAAGACTTAACGTCTCAGCCCCACCATGATGCTTGGGTCAAAGTTCGACACTAACACATACACACACATACACACAAGAGTCCTTTCGGATGAGACAATAAACCGAGCTCCAGTGTGCCCATGCACTTAGCACATGTTACTTACGGTTAGACCCAATGGCAACGAAAAAAGTTGTCATTTGGTCAAAATTTAACTCCCACACCCTGCCCCCTTTCCTTCCTCACAGTCACACAAAAATCGCATGCAAATAAATAAAAAATGGGTGGCATGCGCTCTGGCTGCGACACTCTCTCCAGGTGGGAGCAACCCGAATTTCACAGAGACGCCTCTGTGACTATAAGGTACCAAATACCAAATACACACACACACACATGCATGCAAGCACCCACACCCACCATTATCTCTTCTACCTTCTACTTATCCAAAGTGTCCTGATTCTTGATCATAAACATTCCGCTATGAAGGTTTTAAAATGAAATTATCAGTACATGACCGTCAGATTTATGATTAGGCCATAGCCCTTTGATCTGATTGTGGTAGATCATTGCTCTGTTTTCACAAACGTTGACAGATATAATCTGTTGTTGTTCTTTCTTTATGAGGCATAATCAGCGATTTTGTGGCTCTAGTGAACAAGATACTTTCTGTCAAGAGCACTGCTCATCAAGTCTATTTTTGATGCTTGTCTTGTTTTTGTATCACTTGATCTTTAACCTTTTCTATCGGGCACTGGCGGCTGGTGGCCATCTGGCCACTTGTAGCCTGTTCCTTTGCTGGTCACCGTTGTTGCAGCTATGGCCCGTTGCCATAGCGGTTACGGGGAAACCGTCAGAACTTTCTTAATGAAATCTGCTTATTATTCCCTAACTGCCGGGGACTAAGGAATAACAGTGCCTCAAAATAATCTTATTAGAAATGCTAAATGATGTCAACGTCGGCCGTTCTAAAGACTCTTTTTATTCGATCGCCATGGCAACATGCACTTTTTCAACTTATATTTTTAATAAACACCCGTGAATCAAAAAAAGTATGCAGCCGATAAACCCCCCCCCCCCCCCCCCCTCCAAAAATAACCTCAGCTGCCATGCCAAACGTTATTGTCATTTATTTCCTCCCTATCTCCCTCTTCTCACTACCCCCAACTAAGAATATAAAGAGCTAAGCCCCTAATAAAAGGCATGATTGACTCCCTGGCAGGTGATGCTGGAGGTAGCCTGTCTCTATAGCCCTGATCATCTCCAATCAGCTTTCAGCAATTTAAATCTTCAGTATAGGATTAACTACGAATAACGTAATACTTCCCCTTATGATTGCAGCCAAAGGGATCAGTTTGCGCCCAGCTAGGAGAGAAACTTTCACTCAAAGCCATACTGTCACTAAATAGTGTACCTTCTGCGTCATGATCTTCGTGGCGGATGCTACTGCTGCGGCCCAAGGCATCTTATCCTCTACGCAAAATTCAGCCACGGTTCTCCACAATAGACAGCCCTGACCGCCCTTCTTAACTGCATGTGGGAAGACCCATTGCAGTCAGGACAGCTATTAAAACAGATATTGAAAGTTACCGCAAGATTGTTAAGCTGAATCTTACCAGATCTGTATAGGGCGAAGATAAGCATCCGGTCTCTTTTCCCTATATGAGTAGTGGCTGGACAGAAACACTGGGTTATGTCCCTTTTAAACAGGACACATTGTACACATCGATAGGCCCTACACGTTGCCAGGCCAGTTGAATTCTCTTCCCGTTCAAGTTCCAGCTCCTGAGTTTTTTTGGATAGCCCACATAGCACTAGTGAATTAGGCATTGTAAACTGTCCCACACGTCACGTCAATAACTCTAGCAGCCCCGGTTCGCTGTAGCTCTTAAGTAGTCCATCTTATCCTTTAAGAATATCTTTGCATCTTACTACATTCTATTGACACAAACAATATTACTTGTTTGTATTGCATACTCGCATATGTAACACTGCATTAGAATTGTAGTCATGCATTGACTTTTTATTAGCCTTTATAACTAACAAAAGAATGGTAAGCGCAGAGTGTGTAGTGCTAAGACGGTTCACCATGCCCAAATTACAATGTATAGACAGCACGCCTGTGAGGTGCACTCCAGGTTCGAATTTCCACAGTTTTAGCCCTATTCTTTAACTAGTTCGACAGGCAGAATTCGAAACGCGCACGTCATGAGTTCCCCTTTGCGGTGGGAGAACTTAAATCTCAGTACAGTACGTGACCCCAGTGCCGGCTTTACACACATAAGCTCTAGTACTCTGCGTAAGCACGCAGTAAGAAATCCTGCTAGCATCCTGGCTTGTGACACATATGCACCAAATTCCGGTAGCTAGTCTTCCTCAGGTCTAGCACCTCGGCCCAACTACTCCTAACCCCAGGACCCCCCCACAAAAATATAAAATAAAATAGGGCGTTACGGTGGCACTTGCCACTCAAATGATAGCAGCGCAGCGCCTCTCAAGCCGGGAAGAGCAGTCTGATATTCACAGAGATAAGTCTCTGTGACTAGAAGACTACCAAATTACCAAATTGATGATTCATTGTAATGCCGTCTCTTGCATTGCCTAGTGTAATTGTATTATTATCAGCCATCACATTCGGATTTATTGCATTGCTATTCAAGCCCACTAGCCATTATCTGCCCATTGTACTGCATATTGTCATTTGGACTGTAATGATACCTAAAGCTGGGCCTCAGAACGGTAAAGCACTGTGCTCGGTCGCCCCTCGTATGCAACCAACTCTGGAGATCAATAAACTAGGCAGCAGCTGAAGTTGAGTTTTAGCTTTCTTCTGCTCATTTGTACATCTAGACCTTATGTTTGATGCTTTTGTTTCCTAGAACGCATGTACTATTCAGAACGAACAAAAACCCCGAACAGTACGTCCACGTGCTGCCCATGAACTTTCGCACACGTCAAATGAACACCTCTAGTGGCACCAATGGAAAAAGTAGTCATTTTGACCCAAATCTCCTCCTTCCCCCTTTCCCCCGACCCCCCATCCAGTCACACAAATTTAAGGCACCGTCAAATGACAACTTTTTCATTGTCCATATGAGCGCACGGGCCTACGATGAAGATACTTTTTAAATATACTCTAACAAAATCATTACTAACTTCCTTCGACCTATTAATTCATAGCTATGCTACCCCCAAGGCACGAATCACTCCTTTTGACGTGACATAAATCTGATATAGAAACTCTGAGATTTCATCAGATTCGTGTATCAGGATCTACAAATAGAATGAACGAAACAAGCAGGATTTCATCAGATTCATTTAGAAAATAGAATTTCACGAGAAGCATGCCTCACAAAATGTCGCAGTTGGGATAGCGTACAAGCATGCGTATGTGTAGATTCTCCCCTTTATGTTTCGCAAAAAGGGGGTGAAAGGGGCGCAGGAGATGAGCAGACAGGGCGCGGGAGAAGAAGCCTTGACGTAAGCAAGAGCGACCATCGCTATACAGTCGTCGTTCCCGAGTGAGCGGTCACGCGACGGCAAAGAGAGGAAGAAGGAAGAAGGCGGGCGAAGTTTGCAATTAAGACGGGGCGCTGTTCGTCTGCCGTTGAGAGTCGCGCGCGGCGTGCGCTAGTCTTCCGGGC